>JASCZW010006481.1:0-94084 GCA_034211315.2 Aedes japonicus
CAACAAAAGTGCTTATTTACGCCACCAACATGGAACAATATCCATTTCTAGAAATAATAAACTAGGTCTCCATTTCATAGCACGCAAATTAACCGAATATAGTCAATAACGAAGCAATTTTTATAATATGCTCTTCGGAAACTAATGGACAACGTATCCTCTTTCATCTGACGAGGCGCGCTGCATACGTATTAATATTCAATCATTGCAACAGCGTCGTGAATTGGCAAAGGTTTCATCTGTCTATTACATAGCTTCACAGCGAAGTCATGAATTATATACTTCTATATACCTACGCAACCGGAATTTGTTCATGACCCTCTGAGACAAATTATAGCCACTTATGATCAGCATTGTGAAACTATAGACCTAGCTATGTCACGTCAAAACCCAAAAAAATAGTGCCAAATAAAACAATATTTACTAATATATATTATAAGAGCATTTTCCACGTAATTTATTTTTTAAATTTCATACACTGAAAACTTATTTTCATTAAATAGCTTTCATGCGTTTCGTAAACATGGATGTTGTACATAAAAAAATGTCTCGGAATTTTTTTTTTGATAATCATTTATTTGTACAGGCTCAATCGAATTAACTTTACAGAGCCAAATTTTCATACTTTTATACATCATATATCTTAAAACTAAAGTTAGAGGGAGGAGCCGATTACTCGCGGCCGTCTCGAGGTTAATAGGAATTACAAATTACGGATGGGAAGAGGGTGGAATTTAAAGTATGGTTTACATAACACAATCAATTTAAATTCTAAATAATCTAAACACTTATAACTATACAATTTATGGTTTTTTTTTGACTTGAACAATTTTTGAAAAAGAAAAAAACACACACACATACACATATTAAAAAAACTTAAAGTAAACATACAGGTTAAACTTTCTACAATCTAAGGCTAATGTTAGTCAAAAATCACATAAATGAGTTTCATGTACTCCAAATCACGTACAGCCAAAATATCTCGAATTGGCACATTGGGTTGTCTACCTCGAGCCCGAAGGGAATCATAAAGCCCCGATCTGACCCCACGATGTTCAGCACAAGACCAAATAACGTGATCTGCGTCCTGATAGCCTTGTCCACACTCACAAAGATTGCGTGCCGCTCAGCCCAACCCGGTATAAATGAGCGTTCAAAGAATAATGATTGGACATGAGGCGAGACATGACACGAATGAAGTCTCGACCCACATCCATCCCGCTAAACCAAGATTTCTTCGACACCTTTGGGATGATAGAATATTGCCATCGCCCCAAATCTCCTTTACTCCATTTATACTGCCAGCTGACGAGTGACTGTTGACGGAAAATAGTAAAAAATTCGTTGAAGGCGATTTGTCGATCATAAATATCGCCTTCCATAGCGCCTACCTTTGCAAGCGAGTCCGCTTTCTCATTGCCGGAATTGAACAATGAGATGGACCCATACAAAGGTGATGATAAAATAACGCGAAGATAAAGCACTTAGAAGCTCCTGTATTTTCATGAGAAAATACGAGGAGTGCTTTACCGGCCTCAAGGAGCGAATAGCCTCTATAGAACTGAGACTATTCGTGAAAATGAGGTACTGATCCGGTGTTAATGAGGCAACAATTTCTAGCGTGAAGTGAATTGCCGCTAATTCAGCGACATATACGGAACAAGGAGCTGAAAGTTTACGGTTGGCGCTATAAATTTCATTAAATATTCCAAAGCCTGCTGACTCCTCTATCAAAGATCCGTCAGTGAAAAACGATTTAGTGGAATCAACTTGGCCAAACTTTGCAGCAAATATCACCGGAGCAATCATAGGTCGATGATGCTCTGGGATTCCACGAAGCTCCTGCTTCATGGATAAATCAAAATGAATCGAATTGTCGAAATCGGAGAAGCAAACACGATTGGAAATGTTCGGCGAAGGGCTGACATCCTGTGTTATGTACAAATGGTACAAAGTCATGAAGTGGGTTTGAGGATTCAACTCAAGGAGCTTCCCAAAATTTTCGATCACCTGGGGGTTCATAACTTCACACCTGGTGAGGAGCCGGTGAGATAATCCTGTAAACCGATCCGAGAGTGGCAACATGCCAGCCAGCACTTCAAGACTCATGGTGTGAGTCGAGTGCATGCAACCTAACGCGATACGAAGACACCGATACTGAATACGTTCCAGTTTAATGAAGTGCGACCGAGCCGCTGACTGAAAACAAAAACTACCGTATTCCATAACCGACAAAACCGTTGTCCGGTACAACGTTAGAAGATCTTGTGGATGAGCTCCCCACCAGGTTCCGGTAATTGTGCAGAGAAAGTTGATCCTTGGCTGGCATTTTCGCTTCACATACTCAATATGGGATCTCCAGGTGCACTTTGAATCGAACCAGACCCCAAGATATTTAAATGACATAGAATGAGTTATCGGCTTACCCCAAATTTGAAGCTTCGGTTGTGCTGGGTTATGCTTCCTAGAAAAAACTACCAACTCAGTTTTCTCCGTAGAGAATTCGATACCTAGCTCTAGAGCCCAAGTAGACAAATTTTCTAAGGTATCCTGTAAGGGTCCTTGCAGAACGACCCCATTGGGTCCCGTGACAGACGCTACGCCGTCATCTGCAAGTTGTCTCAACGTACAGTTGTCACCTAGACAACCGTCAATGTCTTTGACATAAAAATTATAACTATAAATTAGAAGAAAAACTAGTAATTTCCATTTAATTCCAACTACCTTTGCTTATCTTCGACAGATACGCGTATTTCGTCTACAATGTGCAGACTTCTTCAGTGTCTCGTACTAACAAGTCGAGTTATTAGTACGAGACACTGAAGAAGTCTGCACATTGTAGACGAAATACGCGTATCTGTCGAAGATAAGCAAAGGTAGTTGGAATTAAATGGAAATTACTAATTTTTCTTCTAATTTATAGTTACAAGTATTCCACTAAACAGCCCAAACCCTCTTGGATTCATAAAAATTATACAATAGGGGGCTTAAACATGATCCCTGGGGGAGACTCATGTAGCTTAATCGTGAAGCTGTAGAGGTTCCATGAGAGAAGCTCATATGTTTCTCTGACAGCAAATTGTACAAAAAATTGTTCATTAATGGTGAAAAGCCACAAGCGTGGAGTTTATCTGAAAGAACTTCAACAGATACTGAATCAAAAGCCCCCTTGATATCCAAGAATACAGAAGCCATTTGCTCTTTTTTAGCAAAAGCTAACTGAATATCTGTGGAAAGCCACGCGAGACAGTCGTTCGTTCCCTTACCCCTACGGAAACCATATTGAGTATCTGAAAGCAGGTTGTTCGTTTTGTCCAGACGGAAGAGGATCATTTTCTCCAACAACTTTCGAATACAGGATAACATCGGAGTTGTGGTCGGACGCGGGCTTACCAGGTTTTTGAATGGCAATAACTCTCACCCGTCTCCAATCATCCGGTACAATGTTGAGCTCCAGAAACAGATTAAACAAGTTCAATATGCGCCTATTCGCGACGTCTGGAAGGTTCTTAAGCAAATTGAACTTGATTCTATCAGCTCCTGGAGCCGTATTGCCACATGTAAGGAGAGCGAGAGAGATTTCTACCATTGAAAAAGGTTGGCTGATCTCATCTATCGAATTCGTGGTTTCGCGAGGAATGATCCTTGCCGGCACAGAATCTGGACAAACTTTTCGCGCGAACTTGAGGATTCATTGGTTTGAGTACTCCTCGGTCTCGTTGTTCGTAGGTCGTTTACGCAATCTTCGCGCCGTGTTACAAAGAGTATACAACGACGTCTCGACTACTATAATGCTTGTATCATCTGAAATGCTGATTTAGGGTTGATTTACAGCACATGCTAATGCTTATTGGTTACCTGGGCATGCCAATGTTCAGTTTTCCATCAACCATGGCAAAGGTCTCCGCAGGCCGTCGAAACATGTTCATAGAAACCTCCATAAACACCAGCTTTTCGAGCGTCCTTTTGACCAACGAATTCTTCATATCTACTTCGGTCTTCATAATGGGAATATCGCCGGGGTTTCGTTTCCGTGTCAGGATTTGGTTCAGCTTTTTTTTTTTGAACTATTTTGGACCTTGGCTCAGGAATTTTCCCTGCCAAGGTTCGAAAAAGGATTCTTGAGGGATCGTCACTCATATGCCTCTTCTCACTCCATTCAGTACTAGGGCCGGCTGTAGCAATTGGGCAGCCCGCGGCGCTTGAAACTACCCACGCCGACACGGACTGGGTCTAGCACGTTTGGCTCCGGGGCCACTCTCTTTACAACCCGTAGGGTGTGATGTTAGATCCTCTGACCTCGACACCACGTTTGCATATGTCCTTGGGTCCGACACCAATCGATTCTTTAGGACACCAGGTGTGATTTCCCCGGGTGATTGATTGGCATACTTGGACGTCCCTGCCCAACGATGGGTTGTGTGGGACGCACCCGTCTGCGTGTGCTTTCAGGCTGTGATTATATACCATAGTGATTCCATGGTTATCTATGCAAGCAGTGAGACCACGCAATGGTTGACACGGGCCTTCGTGGGGACACCGTGTTCAGAGCCAGATTGACACAAGTTAGGTATGGGCACCTGAGCCTACACCCGTCCGGCTGTCGCAGCTTGTCGGTGGAGAGTGGAACGAACTGAAGGCCTGCCAGTGTTTTAGTAGGTCAGAGATAGCCGGTGCTTTGCTAACATTGCCATTTCCTGTAAGTATTACCCGACAGTACTCAGGAAGACGACAGAGGTGTCAGATTGAATCCGTGGAACCGTGATAAAGTTTCGTTTTGCGGCCAGTTTCCGTAAATTTGACATTGACCCTAATGCGCCATGTGGCACTCCCTCCGTAGTTCGTTGAACTGTTAAGAGGAGCTTGATGTTTCGAAGGTGCTTCTTGAAAAGGCGTACTACATCACACCTCTCGACATACAGCTTTTTTAGACGGAATGGAAAATTTGCTATCAGGACACCTGAAGATCTCAGGGTGTGGGGATGCGGTGCCAACTCCTTGATCCACCCGTGTCTTGAGGTCCAGCTCTTCTCAGAACCACCTTCGGTATTACTTCAGGGAGGAGGCTAGTGTGCAATTCGCACCCACTATGTCTAACTACTGGGTCATCAGTAGTTAGCTTCACTGACCTGACGCTGATTCGATTGAGATGCTCCTGGACCCAAGTAGGGTTTGGGGCGTCTGTTGCAGGCCAGGTCGTCCGCGATCTCCCTACCCGACCAATTACGGTACCTACCGAACCATATGAGGTCTTTCCTCCGATCGAGAAAGCCAAGGCCACGACCAGTGTTGGCGCGTTTAGGGGTAGTGGATCGCTTACGACTGTCTGCTGGATCCCGCGCCGTATGACGCTCCCTCCTCAGATCGGTTAGCCAATAAGGAAGCTTGACATTTCTAAGGCGTGCCACGGAGAGATGAATGACATCAAACCTCTCGCCATTACAGCCTACAGGTGGGCGTCTGTACAACTTTCTCAAAGACGGCATTATTATACATGGCCAGGATCTCTAGATACAGCTTGTATAAGATATTCGTATAGGTACAGTATCGCCGCGTCGTGAGCCAATTCCAGACTTCTATCCACCAATCAGAAGGCCCACTGAATAACTTTGCTGAAGACAGTAACTTTCCATGTGGCCAGAATCGCGAGATATTCCATGTTGGAACCAATGGAAACAATCATTTTGCAGTTCAAGCTAGCGCCACCTACTGAGCCAATACTGAACTTTTCCTTCTCAATCAATTTTCTTACGAAGACCACAAGATTATTACACGTTCAAATTTTATTTATTTCATCAGCTTACGTGCACGCGCCATCCGATGAGTGAAATTACTGTTGTTACTGTACCACCCACTTTCCCACAGTGTTGCCACTTTTAAAGTTGTGAAATCATTTTAAAAACGAAATTCAGCAGCAATTCAAAATTGAATAACTTTCTTATTTTAGGCTCCATTCAAACACCGGATGACTCAAATGCTCTATGAGAATGAGTATCAGGTTTTTTTAAGTGCCTTGGATTTTTTTAGCTAAACTTCAGAATAGCATTTTTGAATAAAAACTGAAAATTCTGCTTTCCTTATATTGAATAAAGTCAAAATCTCATACGAAACTTCAAACGTCGAAATACGTTGAGCTCAACGATTTTTAAAAGACTTGGAACATTCCCAACCATAATTTACTTCTCTCAAAACGTTTTCAAATTAGTCTCATAGTTGAAATCCAACTCAAGTTGTTTGAATAGACGTTTTATTTTCCTCTGCTTAATTTATCTGGCGGTTAATTTTCAGTAAGATAAAAAATTATCAACTGTGATCCAAGTTGTTCCAGTTTCTTCTGGAGCGAATAGATTGAAGGTGAAATGTTCAAATTGTTCTAAATTGGTTTAGTTGGTTTTTCACGAATGAATGTAGTTTTTTATATCCTCAGAGGGAATCAACATTTTTAACTCCCTAGTTGCATACTTATTGAAAACCAGTTGAGCTGATTGCTTGGCGACTCAATCAAGTCACAACCAAATTGCTTGAACCACTTTCGACCGCTGTGTGCTGCTTGGTCTGTCAGCTGGCAATAGTCAGTTTCAGAAATATATTTCTGAGTTCTAAGACGAGAGATGAACCAGCCCAGGGCTGAAAATCTCGATAATCAAGGAACTAACAAAAACTTACTATTTCTGAGTATGGTGTAGTGTGAAATCCTTGCTCTTGACTTATTCTACAACTATGCGTTACAGTGCATTCACTGTTATACGGAAGTGTTATATTGACTGTTATATTCAAATGATAATTAAATGGCGAATATCATTCCGATAACTCACTTGCACGGTTTGGTTGTTAGAGTTAGAGCAATACATTGTGAAAAAAAAAAAACTTAGCACAACAATTTGAACATACATGTTATTTTGAGAATCAGTTTCTGGAGCGAGTTATCGGAAAACCAATCGCATTGACTCGAAATGACGATTTGCAGAACTGTTCCCAACAACAAATAAACCTACAATTAGATTCAATCGATCTCTCACAAACGGCACTCTTCACACACTCACCTCCGCTTGAACACAACCAGGTTCGTCGGCTCTCCGACGGACAAGTCACTCACCCAATAAACACGACCATCACCTGAAAGTCAACCCAACCATACATGGCAACAAGGAAGCCCGCGCATCCATCAGTTATCGTCAATAAAAAAAAAACAAGAGCAGAACTCACATTCACCGCATATGGACCCCACTTCTCGAGACCTCCGCGAGCGATAGGCCATCGATTCGAGCACTTTTTTTTCGCTCTCCCTCTCTCTCCCCAGTGAAGTCGCTTCTCTCCGAAACTCACTCTCTCGCATTGAGCGAATTCTTGCTCACCTCCGCCGTAGACAGATGTTACACTATACGGATGATGGTCCACTGCAAAGGGGATCCAACGTCAGGTTCTCCCACTACCTGGTCTCCACCGTCGTCCCGGCAACCAGCTGCCTCCATCGCCGCCACCATCGTCGTCGTCGTCTCAACAACATCGCTCGTGCCGATTCGGCTGACGTTCGCGCGATCATCTTTCACTCTCGCCTTCACCGCACCGGAGCCGGTTGGCTCTGTTTCGTGTCGACCCAAAGCCTGCCAGTTCGGTACGGGCTTTCGCTCGGAACTGGTCGCCGTCGTAATGCGCGGCGGACGTTTGCGGATCAAGTTTTACGCGACGATGGCCGGGCACATGGAACTGGAGCTCGAAGGAGAGTAAAAATATGATTTCAATTTCCATGACATATTGCCCGGGTGGTTTGGAACGGGGTATCTGAGCGATTGGCGGGCATTACGGTCGTTGGCGAGGTCCGGATGTTAAACGGTTTGATGACGTGCGATGATGGTGGAATCGCTCGCTGATAAATGTTGCTTGGGGTGGCATATTTTTGAGATCAATTCATCCCGATTGTAGGACATAAATCAACTCCCAAAGTCGCACCTTTATATTTTTTGGAGCGTGTTGATCGTGTGTTAGTAGAATTGATGTTTTCATTCTCGATTGAGAACTGCATGTGATATATTTACGAGATAATCAATGGTTCAAATCAGCAGCAGAGTAATATTTTTGCACAGCAAAAGATTTACTTTTGCCTGAAACTTTTTGATCGCGGTAGGCTCTGCCCGCGGTCCAATGACATTCGAATAAGCAGTTACGTTTTTTTCGGTTTTGGCTAATTTGTTTTGGTTTTAAATGAAAAGTTTATTTTAGCTATTGTTTTAAAATAATTTCTTTACTTCATGAAACGTGTCAGTGTGAACTCGGTGATAGTTTTACTAAGTGATGTGGAATGTACAGTTAAGCAAGACGCATCCTTGAATAGAAATCTAATCTGCCCTAAATGTTGGACGGTTAATAGGCCGGTATTCCAATCTAGTCTTGAAAAGCGCTAGGCGCTTGGCGTCAGGACATAGGTGAAAGTTTTGCATTAGCATTTATTATTTTTGACGTAGAATTTGTCTTATGTTACCATAGGCAGGGTATGTTTCCTTCCATAGGCGCTCGTGAGAAGGAAGTATTGACAAGATTTACAAGCATTCCCGTTCAGCGATTCACCTACCTGTACAGGAAGTACCAAGTCAAGTGAAGATTCCTTCACTTTTCATCATCTCAAAGGAAATCACTGCACTCAGGTCGAAGCTTGTGCCCTTCAAATTCAAACACTTTTCAAACTGTGTCTTATTGGCCTTACAATTATGTGCTCCACCTATGTGAACTATCGTACTGTTGGCACATACCTTCTCGTAACGCACACCTTCTCGTAATTCTTCACTCACGATTCCCTCGGAAGCAAACCGATGAAAGTGATTCAGCTTGGTTTCCAGAATACTCTCCGGAGGCAATCATCGGAAAAGTGCAAGCGGTGGCATTGATATCACTGAAAATGTTCTCCATCTGTATCACCATCGGGACCAACTGTACCTGTTGCATTTTGAAAAAGGTTACATGACGATGGCGGGCACTGATCAACACCATCATTGAGTAGGACCGGTATCACCCGAAAAACAATGACATGAAGCAATGTGGAAACTACCTTGCGTTTGGCCATGAAACCCGGCCATGAAGCTACCGAAGCGAAGTGTGCCTACTATGATGCTTATCATGAGGGCAACAAACGATCCTGCCTCAAAGATGCGAATTTTATGGCAATACGAAAGAAGGCGTCCACGAAGCCGACAACTAACACGGATGACCGATAAGCACTTCCCATCGCTTCGGCAACAAGTGCCGAACCTGCCTCCGCTCCCACCAAACCATCGTCAGTTTCCGTACATCACCGCTTAACGGCAGCCGCTATATCTCCTACGCCAATTCCCTCTCCAAGCTGGTGCAATCTGAGCTGCCGTAACTCCACGCGTTTGTCCGTTGATGAACAGGTCTACACCAATGATGTACCGCCAACTACATTCCTGCCGCACCAAAGAGGATAAGCTCAAAGCTAACACATCCGTGACGATGACGTTCATTTGTAAGTATGGCCACTTATGAAACATCATCATCCTCAATTGGAATGTTTGTTCCATCAGCAACAGCAAAAAACTGTGCTGAGTGACTTCCTAAACAAGAAGAACATTGTCATAGATACGCACCTTCCACCAGAAGTGACCGTTTTCATCCCAGGTTTCCCGTTTGTAAGGCTTGATCGTCGCAGTTCCGAAGGAAGGGAGTTGCCCTACGTAACGACATCATCTGCTAAATGTTACCGAGATTTCAACTACAGTTTCTTGAAGCCATCAACCCGGCCTATTGTCCTAAGCAAGCCAGCTCCAATATTGGGACAACAATGATTCTGCAAAAACCACAACCCCCTCCAAGATCGTGGTTGTCACCTTGTCGTAGGTGGAAGGGCTAATCCCATGCAAAAGGCCAGCATGGGAGACCAAGAACATGATCAGCAATGATCGTATCACCTCTCATGTTCTTTAAATTGCCACGTCGTAGTACGTTTATTTCAAAGGCACTGAAAAATTGTGTGATACTGGTGAGTTTAGCCGCAATTCACTCTTAGACGATGCTACGAACAATCTACATATATCTGATATCAAAAAATTTAGGGAAACAACAAAAAGCGTCGTTTTCATTTGCTTGACAGTTTCTTCATTGTTGCTTATTCTCTAATTGTCATTGATTAAACATCAAATATACCAATACAGTTGGTATCATTAATAATCGATGTTCGCTTCATTATCGCAATGGGTGAGTGTTTTGATCATGACTGTGAGCAATCAGAGACCGAAATTTTCGCCTACTTGAGAAAAGAAACGTCCTTTTTCACCCGCTGGGAGAAACAGATGAGAATGTGAGAAGAGAGAGACTCTTATAAGCTCACAGCAGTTTTCGTGAGAAAAGCAACGGCGATTTATAATTTTCGGAGAGCTGAGTAGTTGATAAATCGTTTCTTTTTCAGTGAATACTAGATGCCGATAATTATTTTTCACTTACTTTTTGACACCTGAAAATGCATCAGTCTTCATGCTTGTTTTATTCTGACATTATAATTATATAATGATGGTGCATGGCGGTACCAGTGTGTACCGGCTTGGCCTTATTTTCGAGCTTTGCTCCTCGTATACGATCTACATGATCTAGGTAGCATGTTTTCAGTGAAAAATGTGACATGATAAAATATTTTCGTTGAATTTTGGAAAGAGATATTTTCGCATATGCAAGAGAGATGAAAATGTGAACGGTTCGCTACTCATCGACAACCTGCTTGAGAGAGACCATGGCTTTCACCCAGCTGAGTGAGAATTTAGATCTCTGTGAGCAACTAATAATAAGTCCTGATGTTTCAGGTGCAGACAATTCAAATATTTATTATAATTTAAATGAGGGGTCTATTCGACATCCCTGATTAAAGCACAAACTCTAACAACATATTATTTAGCCAGGGGTCAGACCTTTCGAACTGAACAAAGGTCATCGAAAAGTATAACTTTGGATAGATGCTGACAAATAATTAAAGGCTAAGGTTTTATGACAAGAGCAAGACGTGGAGGGTCCACCTAGGGAGTAGCCTTGAGGTCATAGAAAAATTATTTTGTATAAACATGCATGTTAGACCAAGAATTTGACCAGTAGTGAAAGTATTATAAATTCTTGTCATTTTTTCACTGCCACGTCGTAGAACGTTCATATAAAGGCACTAACATACGGTGTGATACTGGCGGGTTAAGCCGCAATTCACTCTTAGATTTCTTGCTTTCAATCGAAGGGAAAAGACTCAAAGTACACTTTTCATTTTTATGGCTATTTATGTTGTTATTCATCCATTTGTTTTTCGGAATGAATAACCAAAATACCTGATGAAGTTTATCAGAAGATGATAATTTCTCATCTCCATGTGAAGCTCCTCTAGGCGTGAACGGTAATTTATTGCTAAGGAGTGTATCGAAAATAAGCTATCCATAAACTTTCTTTCAAATTTTGTTCAAAACCGATATTTTATTCGTACAAAAAATTGATCCTTTATTGTACGAGGTTAAACTTGAACATAATGAAGACCGGATGAAATTTAAGTTATTTCTTCATCAGCTCTTCATCAAGTTCCGGACAAGTGTTCCATCGCATTTTTTGGACGCTTGAGCCCAAATTTTTTTGTACTCCTGCATGTTCCCAGCTGCCTTACCAGTCTTCTTGAAGACCCTCTTCACGATTTCCCAGTAACGTTCGATGGGTCGAAGCTGAGGACAATTTGGTGGATTGATATTTTTCTCAACGAAATCTATACCCTTTTCCGCAAGCCAATTGAGAGTGGTTTTGGCATAGTGAGCCGACGCTACATCCGGCCAAAACAGTGGAGGTGTACTATGCTTCTTATATAAAGGCAACAATCTCTTCTGGAGACACTCAGATCGATAGATTTCCGCATTTATAGTTCCGGTAGTGTAAAAAATGGTTGACTTCAAACCACAGGAACATATTGCTTGCCATACCAGTACCTTTCGACCAAATTTCTCCACTTGAATCGACCTGTCCGCATCGCTCACATCCTCCCCAACGACGGCAGTAAAGTATTGTGGACCTGGAAGGGTTTTTGAGTCCTCCTTTACATAGGTCTCATCGTCCATCAAAACGCCTGCATCCGGACGCTGCAAAACACGCGAATACAATTTTTGGGGCCCTTGTTGCTGCTCGCTTCTTCTGTTCTGTACTTTGTTTCGAGATTTTCTGCTTCTTGTAGGTCTTCAGGTGGTTTCGCCTCTTGATACGCTGGATCATTCCGATACTCGTTCCTGCTTTTTTGGCCAAATCACGTATTGACATTGATTTGTTCTTCATGATTAGAGATACCACTTTCTGCTCCAGTTTCGGGTTGAAAGAACCGGGTTTTCTGCCTCTTCCTAGTAGCTCATCCAAAGAATAGTGTTCCCCAAACTTATTAATGATGGTTTTAACACTCGCATGATGAATTCCAAACCGCTTCGCCAATTTTCGCATAGTAATACCCTCCTCACTTAGCCATATGTCCAGAACCTTGATTTTCACTTCCTTTTCAATACGCGACATTTTGAAAACGCAGAATTTGAACCGCACAAACAAGTAAACAAAAGAAAGCTGACAGTCAAGCGCACAGCATGCAGTGTTCAGAGCATAAAAAACCATCACAAATACATGCGTACAACGCAAATGTATGTGGATAGCTTATATTCGATACACCCTTACTATGCGCGTTCACAACAACAAAGGCAAATTGAAATCAGGATTTGAAAAATTAGTCATGAATTTCCTGAAAATTTATGGACTTTATTTAGGTTACATAAAAGAATGCTGAAAATGGTTTCCGATATACAGTTCATTTTCATTAAATTTAAAACTTGGTGGATTTATTTTTCCACATTTCGATTCAAAAAAGCCAATTTATCTTCACAATGACTACTAAGAAACTATTTTGTCAATTTGTGACTTCCCTTAATGCCAATTTGCCGTTTAATCCATTTACTGGAGGCAAAACGTTTTCAAAATGCTTTTTCAACTGTCCATAATAAAATAATATGAATGAGTCCTGAGACGGCATTTCAAAACAGCATTTTATGTGTTCATAAAGTCAGTATCAAACCTTTGATAGGAGTAAAATGAATTTTAGAATACAAGGTTTCATGGTCGGTGTAAAGAAGCTGTGTAGCTTCTCATAAACCTGACTAAAATATAAAACCTATTGGCGCCTCTTACTGCTATAATAATATCAAATCAGAAATTATATAACATCCCTGGGAAGCCTGAGAATTATTCTAAATATAACCTAAAAAACCACAGCTGGAAATTCCAATCATCGGCTTAAAGCAACTTCCACTGAACAGCTGTAATCAAAGTACGTCTTCCCGAGATTCACCCACGTGACCATGACTTCAGCAACTCTTCAAATCCTTCACACGTCAGTAAAATTTAACTACCATCAATTGGTCAGAAACTTCCCACTTAATTCACAGCTCCGAGTAAAATGCAATTTCCTCCCATTGCACCAAATCGTCCAAGTCATGCTCCAGTTGCTAAAACAGGCATCTCACAAAAAAAGAAGCAGAATAGAAAAAAAACATCCAAAACAAAACTCCCGAAACGAAATTAGGAGCAAACATTTGTCTGGTTAATCACCCGGCCGAACGAAAATGACATGTAACGGAAGTTCGAAATTGACTTCTCACCGAAATCAGCCGCACTCAACTAGAGACGCTAAAACAAAACAAAACACAAGAAAGAAAAAAACACCAACCAGGAGGAGGAGACGCCTCGGGACGCTTCCTCCGCCGAGCAGGGAGTTGGGAAAAATGCCAGCTCCCAATTGCGAGCGGAATGTGCCTCTTCGTTGATGACGTGCTAGGGCTCCTCGGATTGTGTAGGCAGTTTTGGTCATTTCGGACTCCCTGCCACCACTAACTAACGGAGGACGACGACGACGACGACGACGCAAGATCGTTATGATTGAAATGAAAGAAGCAAAATGAACCATTTAACAGGCAGTCAAAAACGCGGACCGTGGTGCTGGTGCAGATGGTGATGATGATGATGAAGGTGACGACGAAGAAGAAGCACGATGGAAGGAATTTGACGGCGATAGTTAAAGCGAATGGAGAACACGAGCGAAAAAAAAAACCTGTGATGAACTTAATCGCCCGGAACACATGTGTAACAATCGTTTAAACTGCTGCTTTCGACTGACGAGTGCGGTGCGACGTTTGGATTTTGGGATTGTGCGGAAATTGGGGTTCATCACTTGAATGACGTGTGTGACTGCCGCGTTCAAATCTTTTGTTGTTTCCTGTGAGTGTTAGTTTGTTTTTTTCTCGTGATCAACGAGAGTGACGAAATGTTCGAGAGGGAAATTAGGGCCACCACGATGGATTTGAAAATTAGATTACGGAATTTCTGGATTTCTCCGGCCGGTGGGAAGTGCATATTGTGTGAAAGTTGCGGTGTTTTCAAAAAGAGAGAGAAAGGGGGTGGGGGAGCGTTTTGTCCATTGAATAGTTATAAGTGAATCTTCCCATCAATTTTATGTACTTGCTCAGTTCACAATAAAATGTCAAGATCATGCGATAATAGTCTCTGTCTGATCTGCCAAGCAAGGGAAAACTAGAAGAATATTTATTCATTAGAGAGATTCAAAGTAACGATTCAGTTCAACCTTCTATGACAAACCAAGTCCTGACTCTTTTCCCAAAAAATTGAGCTCATCGGTTGAGAACTCGAACTGCTATTAAAATGTTCGATGGGAATGATTATGGGGAAACCCAACTACTTGAGCTCATCTATCTATAAAATATCCCAAATATCACAACATAAGAGTTCTATTTTTCATGGCTCATGTTGGTAACTTTAACAGTATGATTTAACTAGTCATATCATAGAGATGAATGTTTGATGAAACAAACATCTAGATTTATGGAACCGATTGATAGAATTGTCATACATATTTTTGATTTTTTCCAGCTGCGACACGTTTGTTTACGCCTCATACTTGTTGGCACATCAACAACACTTGTCAAAACGTAAAACCATGAATATGTGACATGCTGAGCGAAAACTGACAGTTTTTTACTATGACGTTAGAGTAGTTGTTATCAAAATTGATTTTAAGTCACATATACGTTTGCCGCTTAGGCACTCTTTAACATATGTCAGTATGGCTGGCGCCGATGTTGTAGTGGTAAGCGTGATTGCTACCGATAAATTGTGTGCACTCTGTTATGATGCGCACATGGGAGAGGAACTGCGAACATCTCCTTCTTCATCATAATCGTTACTCCACGCACGGAGAATACATAACATAACAATTAAAGTATGACCAATTTTGGCATTTTTTAAAACCTGATTGAATTGTTTCAATTTTGTTTTTGTTGTTAAAAAATCGTACAATTTCAGAGGCGAATTTATTTTTGGCTCTAACCGTGCCAATATTCACCATTAATCAGAAGAGCAAAGCATTGAACCAAGCAGAACAACAAAAACCAATCACGGCATCACCGTGAAGTTTGGCAGCTGTGGCCATTTGGATATATGATGGTTTTGATAGCAGCCAATAGGTTTTATGAAGGTTCTCAAGTCGTCATAACATCTTTCACTAAAACATTTTAAAAATCTGTATGGTCTTAAAAACGCCGGTCCCATTGAAAAATATCCAGCCTCCAAAACCCCCACATGCCGAATTTGGTTCAATTTGCTTGATAAGTTCTCAAGTTAGGCAAAAATTATGTTTCATTTGTACGAGAGCTCCCCCTTGGGAAAGGAGTCTCGAACCATCAAAAATCTCTGCGTACAAATTTTCATATCAGTAGGGATAATTCTCATGTTTGGTTGAAATTTTTCATTCATTTGTATGAGAATACCCTTCCCCTTCTACCAGAGAGAGGAGGGTTTTGAACTACCATAGAAACATTTCTTGCCTCCAAAGTCCTCACATGCGAAATTTGGTTCCACTTGCTTTATTAATTCTCGAGTTATAGAGAAATTCTAGTTCCATTTGTATGAGAGCTCCCCCCTCTCTTCTAGAGAAGGAAGGTCTTGAACTGCCATAGAAATATTTATCGCCTCCAGAAAACCCCACATGCCAAAATTGGATCCATTTGCTTGATTAGTTCTTGAGTTATGCAGAAACATCTGTTTCATTTGTTTTAGAGAGGAAGCTCTCATAGAAATATTTCTTGCTTCTTAAAACTTCTACTCGCTTAATTTGGTTTCCCTTGCTTGATTAATTCTCGAGCTATGCAGAAAATGGTATTGCACTTGTATGAGAACCCCTCTTCCCAAGAAAGGGGAGGTCTCTAACTCTCTATCTCCATACAAAATTTCACGCCGATCGGTTCGGTAGTTTAAGATTCCATATGGTTAAGACAAACAGACAGACAGAAGTTAATTTATATAAATATAGATATTCAAACTGAAATTTGGTTCTTTAATGTTGATTGGATTGATCCTTTACAAATAAATAAACTTTTGAAACTTATATTTTATAGAAACCAGAATTCAGATTAAATTCAATCACAAATGAAAAGTTAAGCTAACATTTTATAACTCTAGTTAAGAAGTTCTCTTTAATAATTAATCATAAATGCTTGAGCCAGGACCAACTGCTTTACTTCCCTCCCGAAAAAATACGTCACCAGAGATTTATTCCACCCAGAAAAAGCCTACCGACCACGACTGGAATTGAAGCCAGACCCATTATAGAGTAAAGGGTGATACGGTCAAAATTTGGTCAAGGGAAAACGCGTGTAAATCGGTGAAATCGTTTATTTAAAAAATCAAATTAAATTTCTTTTTCAAGTTCAATTAGTATAAAATTCAGGAAAAATATTCAGTTAGGCTTCCGCTTTTCCAAATCCGAATTGCCGGGCCTTACGCTTGACCCCTGCCATCAGATTTTGTACAGCCACCTTGTCCACCTTCTTCGCCGCAGAAAGCCAGTTTGCCTTGAACTGCTGCTCGTCCTTAGCAGTTTTTTTGGTCTTCTTTAGGTTCCGCTTGACAATAGCCCAGTATTTCTCAATTGGGCGGAGCTCTGGCGTGTTGGGAGGGTTCTTGTCCTTGGGAACCACCTGCACGTTGTTGGCGGCGTACCACTCCATGGCCTTTTTACCGTAATGGCAAGATGCCTCGTGTACAACCTCCGGGATCGCGCTTTGGCCGTCGTATTTTGTTTATCATCGCGATTTGGAGTCACTACCTTCTTGTAAGTCGATAGTCCGGCTCGTTTTTTGGCTCGATGCACGGTTGTAGACGATACACCCAGCTTATTTGCGGCATCTCGGAGATAGGTTAGGGTTTCGCTTGAAACTACCGGCAACTCTCTTTGTCGTCTCAGCGGCTTCCGGTTTTCGGTTTCCCCAATCCAGACTTCCTGGCTGTCGACAAACGTTCCCCAAACACTTTAATTACATTTGTAACGGTTGATTTGGCAACTTTTAGCGATTTTGCCAACTTTGCGTGAGTAGCTGTTTCGCGATGCGCGAGCAAAATTTTGATACGCTGCTCTTCTTGCTTGGACGGCATTTTGACAACTGTGAGAGTGAATTCCAAAATCAAAATAGGAACAACATTCTACACACACACACCTTCAAAATGAGGGGTGTTCAGGTTTTTTTAATGCAAAATTGAAAGAAATACGTCAAGTTGATATTGACCAAATTTTGACCGTATCGCCCTTTAGTCCAGAATGCAAATTTAGCAGGATTATCTTTTTCAGCCTTGGGAAAAAAGGTAGAAGAAATTTTTTAAGATTGCATACTTTGCAATCTTAAATCGATGATTGCATACTTTAATTGTTATGTTACGTATTCTCCGTGGGTGAAGTAACGATTATGATGTCAAAATTCCAATTGGAATTGTAAATGGAATTGGAAATGGAATTGGAAATAGAATTGGAAAGCAGAAGAGGATAAAGGAATTACAATCTTAGTCTCCAACAGCAAGTACTGATCGAGGATGGCGAAAACAAGGTGATACACGAATTTGTGTATCTTGGCTTATTTGTGACCGCCGATAACGACACAAGCATCGAGACACAAGTGAGCATTATGACTGACAATCTCTGTATACTTTGCA
Source organism: Aedes japonicus (assembly GCA_034211315.2). Lineage (NCBI taxonomy): Eukaryota > Metazoa > Arthropoda > Insecta > Diptera > Culicidae > Aedes > Aedes japonicus. The sequence continues at coordinate 18,049 of JASCZW010006481.1, forward strand.
TTTTAAAGAAACCTTTTATCGAACAAAGTTCGCCAAACTACAAAGCTGACCATGTACAAGACATCAATTGGAAACTGGACTGAAAGCCCTCAACGGCCACGAAACATGGACAATGTGGATTCGCCACATCAAAAAATGTCGCACGACAACCCAGTTTGAATGATTCTCGTCAACATTTTTTTTTTTTGCTTTATTGTAGACCCTATAATAATTAATTCGAGGCTTTATGTAGTTAGTTACAATTCATTTAACAATGATGTTGTATTTGGTTTTTGATTATTAAACTTAACAATTAATTTCGCTTTGGCGGTCGTTGTTTCTAGAAGCTCATCCGATTACCGGCAGACCTTTAGCTTGGCTGGATTAGTATTATGTTAGCTATGGATTATCAACGACGTACTTCTAGTTTTGGTGGTATTCTCTTTGGTGTTGTGTTTGTCATCGACATCCTCCTGGTGTTGTTGATGTATTCTTAACAGGTTTCTGTCCTCGATATCCTTTTCGCGTTTTCAGTATCATCATTGTTGATTATGGTTGGTATTATTTTATGGACATCATGGTCCTTGAAATCCGAATTACCCCATTTCAGATGGTGGGTTGCAAAATCTTCTTACAAATGGTTGATCTGGACTGGACTTTTCGTAACTGTGGGTCTGCAGTACGTTCGTTTCGAATTTATACCCTTGATAGGTGTATGTTCTAGATTTTCATAGTGCATCCATTTTTTTTGCTTGAAAGCTGTCGTCAGTAAGAGCTGCCTGCATGTTTTACACATTTCCAAAATAATAGAAGTAGACCACAGAACATATTTTATTTGCTACAACCAATAAGTGTTCAAGATTATCTAAGAAATCTCGGGAATTAATGTCGTCACACCTACATGCAGATCAACATCCATATTTTCAATCATTTGGTAGTTTATGAGTATGATATACATTTATGGATCTTCGGAAACTTAAGCTGAAACAATATTTAAGGGAAAAGGTTCATCTCGGTTATCCAAGAAATCCTTACAGTATTGACTACAAGCAAAACCACCTATTGTTTGATAGCTTATGGATACGATATGAATCAAAAAAGTCAAAAAATCTAAGTTGAAATAGGTGATACGATGAAAAATGTTCTAAATTATCCAAGAACGCTCTGGAAAAAATATCATCAGATCTACAACCGGAACCATCAATCTTTTGGTAGTTCATGAATATTCAGACATCAAAGCTGAAATAAAATCAGCTTCAAGGTACAAGGTTATTTTAGGTTATTCAAGGACTTTTTAGCGGTGAGGTCTTCATATCTAGAAGCAAATCTACCAACGTTTGGTCGTTAACGGATACGGTTTTAATTCTTAGTGGTCCAAAGATCTATGTTGAAAAAAACTATAAAATAAAAAATATTTCTAGATAATCTGTGAACTCTCTGGTTGAAAGGTCTTTATATCTTCAAGCGGAACCATACATCTTTTGGCAGTTCATGGATTTGATATGAATTCATGGAGGTTCGTAGATCAAAGCAGTGAAAGATTTGAGTTAAATAGTTGTTTGAGCTTATCCAAAAACTGTTCGGGTCTTTATATATCAAGTCCAAAGAGTTTTTGGATGCAAAATAACACATATGGAACCCTTATCATTATTCCATTTAGTTCTAAGAACCTCCTTGAAATTCACACCAGATCTATAAAATAGAGACAAATCTTTTGTAGCTTTTAGTGTAGCCTAGTCTAGTCTATACGTACACAACCAGCTGTTGAAAGAGTTGTGGAAAATAATGTTATGTCACTTTTCTTGTCATTTTCAGTAAAACAAATATGGCCAGGACTACAGTACAGCGTTTTATAAATAATGTTAGTACCAATCTAAGCTTATGAAAATGCTAAAATAATATAAATTGTCTCTACAACTCTACAAATAACGAAGAACGGCGACATACCATTCCAGCCACACAGTATAAGGCTTGTTTGTGACAAAATCTGGACAGATTGAATTTGGAAAAAAATAAATGTGCTGTTAGTTCAATCAGTCATCTTAAAACTTAATTAGGCTGCATGAAGAAACTACGATTTTTTGAGATTACTCCAGCCTTTAGGATCTGTGCAGAATTCTTTGATTTAGCTGCTTTTGACCAAGATTTTCGATTTATGCTTATAGTTGTAGCTTGTTGTTTATGTTGAGGGAGTTCTCTCTTCACGAGAGCCCAATACAGCTCGATAGGTCTCAACTCTGGGCAGTTAGGTGGATTCGCCCTTTTCGGTACAACGTGGGCTCCATTCGCTTTATACCATTCCAAAACATAACTCCATTACGCCAAATAAGGCCAGAATATCGCTTCTTGAGGCATTCTTCACGGTACATTTCCTTGTTTATTGTTCCGATAGTGATAAAACTTTGGCATGCTCGCTCACAGTTGCATATTGCCTGCCAAACCAAATATTTTTTAGGAAACTTGGCCTTTTTCTTCGACCTTAAATGCTATTCTACGCCGTTTCGTTGCATGGTAGTATAATAAGACATTCCGGGAAGCTGCTGAAAGTATTCCAGCCAATAAGTTTCATTGTCCATTATTACGCAGGAAAACTTCATCAAATATTCGCGATACAACTTGCAAGCCCGGATTTTAGCCGTCACATTCTGTTTTTCATTACAGTTCAGCACAGTCTTCATCTTGAACGACTTCATACCGTAGCCGGTGCTTGGAAGAATGCTCGAAAATTGGAGACATCTAGTTTCTTCTGCGATATCTGCTTCACCTTCGCGTCCTTCTGGTGGTTCCTGAGATCCGTTTTTGTTCCGCTGCCAGTCTTCCTGGCTGTTGTCAAACGTGTATTGAAAGATTCAAGAACGTTCTGGACAGTGCTTGCAAGAAAACCAAGCTTTTTTCCAAGTTTTCTTACTGGCAGATCCGGATTTTCATTGCAACCGCACACAATTGCTTTTCGCACTCGCTTCTTTTTCGATGCCTTCTTCGATCTCAAAGCTTGAAGTATCACCATAAATAACAGACATCCAGGCTTGAACATTGTTTTTTCAATTTACTGTGTAAATTTTTAAAAGCAAACCGTTGGGAAAATAACGCCGCCTAGTTTAGGTTTCACCAAACTTAAATTGACAGACTGTCAAATCTCGAGGCGAGCAAGCAGCGCCATCAACATACGATTCACCAAAACTAACGGAAAGGAGCTGTAATTTCAAAATAGTCGTTACAGAAATTTACACACGAAGGGCTCTGTAATGATTTTACACAATGAACAGACACACGTTCATCAGTCTCCGAAATATTTCATGCATTTATGAAGTATTTCTAGAGATATACGTATTCAGGAATGTCCAGATTTTAGTCTTAGGTATTGTGAATATTATAAAATTTTCCGTTGGGAGCAACAGAGTGACAGAAAATAAATAGTCATTCCGTTGTTGTTCAATTTTCTGGGATGGGCTATAGGTGTTTCTCTCGTATGTCTGATATAGCGGCTTTACTTGCTTGTCTTCCATTGGCAGGGATCGCTGTTTTGCACTTGTAGATTTAAGATTCGATTGCGCTTGTAGATTTGAAGACCTTAGCATTCATTCAATCCAAAATATCATTCCACTTGGGTCTCAAAAACTCTCTGAACAAGCACTAGTTCCATGAATTACAATCATATATCTGATAACACTGGTAGATCTTGAGACCTTAACGCCAGGAAATTTTTGGACGATCTAGAACATCCATTGAACACTAAAGGGTATTTGAATAAGATTTATGAACCATTAGAAATATAATCCGTATATTTCCTATGCTCACAAGTAGTTCTGGAGTTCTGGATGGTAGAATTGGATTGGATTTGGATTGGATTTGGATTGGATTTGGATTGGATCTGGATTGGATTTGGATTGGATTTGGATTGATTTGGAGTTGTATTTGGAGTTGGATTTGGAGTTGGATTTGGAGTTGGATTTGGAGTTGGATTTGAGTTGGATTTGGATTGATTTGGATTGGATTTCAAAGCTTCGAAACTTCTTCTTCTCAATGACTGTTGGGGATTATTTCGATAACTAAAGTGCTATTCCAAAGTGCACTTCCTAACAATTATGCTTTGCGGCATTATAATTTCTCCACATTCCGCAGCCTGCATTTGAATTGACTCCAACACCTGAAATCGTTTAATTTTATGCAACCGATACCCCTGTTTGCTAGATTCATTGCAATGGAAAACGCCTATCCACTTCAACCTCGTTGATCGACCATTTGCCAGTGTACTTATCGAAGACCTATACGTTCGAGAGAAAAAAAGATTGCAATACATTGTGCACTTGGTTCCCCTATTCGGGTGCTGCAACTCTTCGGCCGGGAGGCAGCGAGAGAACACATAAATTGTGTGCAATCACACTATCTGAATCGAGCCGCATTTGCTACCACCACCAGCACGGGCCGCATTTGACGGAGAAGGCTCCTTAGCAGTCCTACTTTTGGGGCCTGCTGCTCCACACATTCTGCTTCGGTCGCTTTGTAGGTCTAATAGTTGCAATCCGTAACCGGAATTCGACGCTTCTAAGCAACTAGCACTGCCCGGCGGCGGCGGCGTACATTTGGAGCAAACAGATATCCCTTCGCCGTCAATGCATTCGCTTGCAATCCCCCACACACCCGAGCGAGAGGGAGAGAAAGAGTCCGGTTCCACGATAACAATATCAAATTGACGACGACGACGACGACGACGACGACGAATGGTGGTCAAACGGTCGAATGGAGGAGCCCGCGCGAAAAAAGGGAGTTACACAAATATATTTATGGAATAGATTAAAACTGGACCGAAGTGAACGGTCGTCGGTCGTCGAGGCGATCTTTTCAGGCTTTATGTTATATATTTTTTTCACTACCCACCCCGTCCGCCCTCCCGGAGACGACGCCGACGACAACGACGACGAAGACTCGACGCGGGCGGTGCCGTTTTTCTGCTTTTCTTGGTTTCTTCTTGAGGTGCAGCAGCTGGACGGATCGATCGCGCTTTGGGGCGCAGTTATTTGCTTACATTCGATCGGTGGCCTGCGGGGAGGTGGGAGGCCACTGGAAATATGTGAGTGTGTGTTGGTTGCGAGTCCAGTTGATTCGATTTTCACTTTCTATTTCACTTAGAATCTGTTAAACGGGCGATCGGTAGTTTATGTTGCGAGATAGGAGCTAAGGAATGAAATTAGGTTTGAGGCACCGAAGTTCCAAGCACCCTTTGAATGAACTTGTGATCGGTGGGCCCTTCCAGTCAACCGCGTCTGCCAGCGAAAGCACAAGATGCTAGACCTGAGCGCCGATCTTTTTTTAAGCGGCAGTGGCGGTGGCATGGATCGGCACGGGCATAAATTATCCCCTTAACATTCCCTCATGCTTATCCCCATTAACTGTTTGGCTTTCACGTGCAACGTTAAGACTAAAGGATCACTCCAAGTCTTATACTTTGATAGAAAGCCCAAATATCCATAGTGTTATATGACTCAGGACGATGAATTGGCGGGGAACAGTGTGTTTACAAATAACATTATAGAATTGGTTCGTCACAAGTCGATGGAGAATTTGGCTTATGTCTTTATTAATAAACTTAACAAGTTTCAAAAGCGTGAATATATGTAATTACCATATAGAATAAAATTGTCATTATATGCAAATATGGCAAAGTGTTCTAATGTGAGTCTGTGGATCTAAAATTAGACCTATCGGTAAAATTTACATGTCATTCATTTTTCTTTATGTTGATATGTAAGGGGCTATTCATGAACCACATAGACTTTTCTGGGGGGAAGGGGGGTTTGACCAAAGTCTACGCTCCATACAAAATTCAAAAAATTGTATGGAGAAAAGTCTACGTCTACGGGGAGGGCGGGTTTGAGATTGTCAAAAATGAGTCTACGTGGTTTCTGCACATGTCCTAAGCGGGATACCGTTGCGTTGAAGAGTTTCGGTTTTAATATCTAAAAGCTATAAATTCAAAAATCTAAAAATCTAAAAACTAAACATTTTAAAATCTAAAAATCTAAAAATCTAAAAATCTTAAAATCTAAAAACTTAAAACCCAAGAATCTAAAAATCTAAAAAATCTTAAAAAACCTAGATATCTAAAAATCTGAATATCTTAAAGTAAAAAATCTAATAATCTAAAGTCTAAAAATTCAAAACCCAAATAATCTAAAAATCTAAATATATAAAATCTAAGAATCTAAAAATCTAAAAATCTAAAAATCTAAAAATCTAAAAATCTAAAAATCTAAAAATCTAAAAATCTAAAAATCTAAAAATCTAAAAATCTAAAAATCTAAAAATCTAAAAATCTAAAAATCTAAAAATCTAAAAATCTAAAAATCTAAGAATCTAAAAATCTAAAAATCTAAAAATCTAAAAATCTAAAAATCTAAAAAATCTAAAAATCTAAAAATCTAAAAATCTAAAAATCTAAAAATCTAAAAATCTAAAAATCTAAAAATCTAAAAAATCTAAAAATCTAAAAAATCTAAAAATCTAAAAATCTAAAAATCTAAAAATCTAAAAATCTAAAAATCTAGAAATTTAAAAATTCTAAAAATCTAAAAATCTAAAAATCTAAAATCTAAAAATCTAAAAATCTAAAAATCTAAAAAATCTAAAAATCTAAAAATCTAAAAATCTAAAAATTAAAACTATAAAAATCATATAAAAATCTAAAAATCTAAAATCTAAAAATCTAAAAATATCCATAAATCCAAAGATCTAAAAATCTAAAATCTAAAAATCTAAAAATCTAAAAATCTAACAAATCTAAAAATCTAAAATCTAAAAATCTAAAAATCTAAAAATCTAAAAATCTAAAAAATCTAAAATCTAAAAAATCTAAAAATCTAAAAATCTAAAAATCTAAAAATCTAAAAATCTAAAAATCTAAAAATCTAAAAATCTAAAAATCTAAAAATCTAAAAATCTAAAAAAACTAAAAATCTAAAAATCTAAAAATCTAAAAATCTAAAAATTCAAATATCTCAAATCTGAAAAATCTAAAAATCTAGAAATTTAAAAATTCTCAAAAATCTAAAAATCTAAAAATCTAAAATCTAAAAATCTAAAAATCTAAAAATCTAAAAATCTAAAAAATCTAAAAATCTAAAAATCTAAAAAATCTAAAAATCTAAAAATCTAAAAATCTAAAAATCTAAAAATCTAAAAATCTAAAAATCTAAAAATCTAAAAATCTAAAAATCTAAAAATCTAAATATCTAAAAATCTAAAAATTTAAATATTTAAATATCTATAAATCATAAAAACAAAAAATCTAAATATCTAAGAATCTAAAATTCTCAACATCTAAAATTTAAATATCTTAATATCTTAAAATCAAAAAAACAAAAAATCTAAGAATCTTAAATTCTTAACATCTTAAAATTTAAAAATCCTCAAATCTAAAAATCCAAAAATCTTAAAACCTAAAAATCTAAAAATTTAAAAATCTAAAAATCTAAAAATCTTAAAATCTAAAAATCTAAAAATCTAAAAATTTAAAAATCAAAAAATTAAAACTCTAAAAATCTAGAAATTAGAAGAAGAATTAATATCTTCAATTTAATTCCAACTACCTTTGCTTATCTTCGACGATCTAGTGGAATACCTGTAACTATAAATTAGAAGAAGAATTAGTATCTTCCATTTAATTCCAACTACCTTTGCTTATCTTCGACAGATACGCGTATTTCGTCTACAATGTGCAGACTTCTTCAGTGTCTCGTACTAATAACTCGACTATTATTAGTTATTAGTACGAGACACTGAAGAAGTCTGCACATTGTAGACGAAATACGCGTATCTGTCGAAGATAAGCAAAGGTAGTTGGAATTAAATGGAAGATACTAATTCTTCTTCTAATTTCTAGTTACAGGTATTCCACTAAACAGCTCAAAACCCTCTAGGATTCTAAAAATCTATTAATTTAAAATTTGAAGAATCTAAAAATCGATATATAAATATCATTATATCGAAAAATCTTAAAATCTAAATGTATAAAAATCTAAAAATCATAAAATCTTAAAATCCAAATTTCTTAAAATCTTTAAATTTTTAATATAAAAATCTAAAAATCAATGTTAAAATCTAAAAATCTCAAAATCTAAGAATCTTGAAAACTTAAGAGCTTAAAATCGAAAATTTTAAAAATCAAAAAAATTCAAAATCGTAAAATCTAAATATCTAAAAATTTAAAAATTTAAAAATCTAAAAATCTAAAAATCTAAAAATCTAGAAATTTAAAAATCTAAAAATCTAAAAATCTAAATATTTAAAAATCTAAAAATCTTAAAATCGAAAAATCTAGAAATCTAAATATCTAAAAATCTAAGAACCTAAAAAAAAAATCTAAATTTCTAAAAATCTAAAAATCTAAAAATCTACAGATAAAAAAATCAAAAAATTGAGACTCTTAAAATCTACAAATCTATAAACTTAAAATTCGAAGAATCTAAAAATCTTTATAAAAATATCCTGATATCGAAAAATCTTAGAACCTAAAGATATAAAAATCTCAAAATCTTAAAATCTTAAAATCCAAAACTCTTAAAATCTTAGAATTTCAAATCTAAAAATCCATTTTAAAATCTTAAAATCTCAAAGTCTAAGAATCTAAAAAACTGAAGACCTTAAAATCGAAAAATCTAAAATTATGATAAATATCTTAAAATCAAAAATCTAAATGTCTTGAAAATATTTAAAAATATTTTAAATCTAAATATATATAAAACAAACCTTAAAATTAAAAATATAAAAATTTATAACGCGAAGAATCTATAAATCTCAATATATAAAAATCTTAATATCTTGTAAATTTAAAAATCAAAGAATCTATAAATTTAAAATCCAAAAAATATTTAGGTCTTAACTTAATATTACATATCTAAATTTTTGAAAATTTACATATCTTGGTATCTAAAAAGCTTAAAATCTAAAAATCTAAAAATCTGAAAATCTAAAAATCTAAAAATTTAAAAATTTGAAAATTTGAAAATCCAAAAATCTATTAACCTCAAAATCCTTAAAATCCAAAACTCTTTATATCTTAAAATTTAAAAATTTAAAAATCAAAAAGTCAATCCTTTATCTTGAAATCTAAACATCATATCAAAAATCTAAGAATCTAAAAATCTTATGATCTTAAAATCTTAAGATCTAAAAATCTTAAGATCTAAAAATTTTAAGATCTAAAGATCTAAAAATTTTAAGATCTAAATATATATCGAAATTTAAAAATTTCAATATCTAAATATCTAAAAATTCAAAATCTTTAAATAAAAAAATCTTGAAAATTGAAATCTCGAGGAATCCTTATATCTCAATATTTAAATATCTTGAAATCTGTTAGTTGAAAAATCCAAGAATCTGAAAAATTAAAACTCTTAATACCAAAAAATCTTAAAATTCTTAATATTAAAAATCTATGATTTTGAAAATCTAAAAATCAACATATGTATCTAAATATTTTAAAATCTAAATATCCAAAAATCTTAAAATCTTAGAATCTGCTCACCTTAAAAATAGAAAAATCAAAAAATCTTAAAGTATAATAACCGATTAATCTAAAATTCTAAAAATCTTATTAAAATCTTAAAAATTAAAAATTTAAAAATCTAAAAATCTTAAAATTTAAGATTTGAAGAATTTTTAAATTTCAATAGGGTAGGTAACGACTTAAGCACCCCGTGACCCTATTTCAAGCACAGGGTTAACGTTAACCTACAACGCTCATGATGGAGCACCATACTGCAAAAAATGAGTGTTGCAGGTTAACGTTAACCCCGTGCTTGGAATAGGGTCTCGGGGTGCTTAAGTCGTTACCTACCCTATCTAAATATCTTAAAATCTAAAAATTTAAAAAATCTAAGAATCTAAAAATCTAAATCCAAAAAAATCTTTAAACCTAAATATCCTAAAAAACAGCTCAAACCCTCTAGGATTCTAAATATCCTTTAAACCTTAAAATCTAAGATTTTGAAAATCTAAAAATCAACATATCTAAACATTTAAAAATCTCAATATCTCAAAATCTTAAAATCTAAGAATTTAAAAATCTATAAATCTAAAAATCTAAAAATCTAAATTTCTCAAAACTAATGGTTCTAAAATTTTAAAAATCTTAAAATCCAAAAAACTGAAAATCAAACAATCTAAAAATCTAAAAACCTGAAAACCTAAAAATCCAAAACTTTTAAAATCTTGATATCTAAAAATCTAAAAATCAATCTAAAAACCTAAAAAATCTAAATATTTAAAACCTAAGAATCTAAGAATCTAAAAATTTAAAATTTAGAAAATTGTAATAAATAAAAACCTTAAAATTTTAAAATCTTAAAATCTAAATATCTAAAAACCAAAAAATCTAAAAAACAAAATATCTATACATTTTATTTGTTAATTTTTAAAAATCTCAAAATCTAAATATCTAAAAATCTTAAAATCTTTAAATCTCAAAATCTCAAAATCTCAAAATCTTAAAATTTAAAAATCTTAAGCTTTAAAAATCTTGAAATCTAAAAATCTAAAAATTAAAAATCTAAAAATCCAAAAATCTAAAAACCTAAATATCTAAAAATTGGAAATCTATGAATCATATATCTATAAATCACAAAATCTCTGAAAATCTCAAAATCTATATATTTAAAATATTAAAATCTTTACATCTAAAATCCATAAAATTCTGAGATTTTGAATTTCGGCCACATTATTTTTCTATGTACACTCTGTTAATCTTCTTACAACATATGAGTCACTTTCACTTTTTTTTAAACACTATTTAAAAAAAAAACGTTTTTGAGCGTATTAGTAGAACGATTGTGATTGGGAAACTAGGAGAATTCAAAATTAACACTTGATTTGATCACTTTTAAAAAAAATATAAAAATAAAACCTTGAAACACTTATTCAAATTTTCGCTAGTGAACGCGAGCAAATTCCTTTTTTTAGCTCATAGTAGAATTAAAAGGAATTTGCTCGCGTTCACTAGCGAAAATTTGAATAAGTGTTTCAAGGTTTTATTTTTTATTTTTTAAAAAGTGATCAAATGAAGTGTTTAATTTTAAATTCTCCTAGTTTCCCAACATATGAGTGCAAAAGTTTTCAAAATCCTGACAATAATAGGAGAAAACCCACCAAAGACGTCATTTTCCCTATCTAAAAATATGAGAATAAAAATATACAAATGACTAAAAACTTAGAGATTTGAAAATTTAAGAAACTTAAAGTTTCCAAACTTTAAAAAATAAACACTAAAAAATATATTCAGGAGCTCAAAGATTCAAAAATAAATCGAATATCAAAAAGTTCAAATCAAGAGCAGTGAAATATACCGAACTATTAACAGTACTACAATCACGTATCCACTAAGCACTGATTTACCGGTTAATTCAGTGATTAGCCAAGTTATTTGATTCGGGTTTTGCCATGTTCAAATAAAAACAATGTTTTCCCGACGATGGTTTTATTCGACAAATGTTTTGTCCATTTTGTCTTTCGGTGGTATAAGTGTCGATATATCGACACAGATTTTTCATTAGGGCCTAACTGACAAACTTAAAATATGGCTTTTTCCACGGGTTTCTTGTCAATGAAAACTCGCCTAATCAATCAACCTCAATCTAGTCATTTCGAAGAAGAAAAAGAGTTCACCTATCTGATAGAATTGAAGGCTTACATGGGTGGCCTTTGTGTGATGAGAATTTTACGGAAGAAGTCATTGTTTACGTTTGTCAGTTAGGCCCTAGTGAAGAATCTTTGTCGATATATTAAATTTAATAAACACCCCTTATTTCTACAGTCTTGACAATTCAATTCAAGAATCTGGTGTGTCTAATCACTGTTAATTTACACTGATCGTTAAAGATGGTTTTTGAACTTTCTCACGCCTAACAAAATGCTATCAAGTTGCGAAAATAAACCATATTTGTTTTAGAAAATGGCGTTCAGACTACGAGCTAAACCACTTGATATAGCGAATCTTGATGAGTCGTCAGATGCATTATTTTCAGTAAAAAATTAAATGTGCGAACATTATTATGAAGCTAATCTATATCAAGTGATATAGCTCGTAATCTGGATGGCACATTACATTATCTCTTATTTTTGACAAAATTATGAAATGACATTAAACAAATTTACCGATTCGTTAAATATGAAGAAAATATGAAAGTGTGAAGGTTACCTTTGTTCAACCATATTTAATACATATCCTAAGTACAGATAGATAGTTGTGTTTTATTCGCCAGTATTCACTACAATATTTAGTTTATTTCTCAATTATTGGTAGCCTCATACCTTGGAATATATTTTCGCTGGATTTTAATCTCAGTGCATTTTAAATGTGGCTGGATATTTGATTTTCCGTGTCAAAATTACGTCAATCTAAGCTCTTTGAAATTATATAAGAACAAAATTACGAAGGGGGTAGGCTACCTTCACTATTTTTAATTTCAGGACAATTGGAGTTTTGAGTTTTTGTTTTCCTTCGATTAGACATACATTGCAAAACAGGCTGTCATGAAGCAGATTTTTTGACATGTTTTAGTGCACCAATTTTTTTTCCACACATCGCTGCTTCCATTATCTTTATTTGTGGTATCAATATGTACACTTGTGATGGAAATTATCTCGACATTTAAGGAGGACATTTCATTATTTTTAAATTCAAACTCACTCGCGAAATTGCCAAAAGTCGAAGCACGAAAATGTACACTGAAGTTTCTAGAACGAAACGACAAAGCTGATCACTGTTTCACACGCACACCCTCTGGATGGCACATCTCATCGAGATGTCATAATTTGTCATCAGTAATAGAGGCAGGTTTTTAAAGGGCTAATAAACTTAACTGAAGGGATACATAAACGTTGAAAATTGTTATCGGTGCGCCTCAAATTGCCCGGCGGCGCAGGCAAAAAAATTCAGTGGCGTGGCGGTCGAAAATAGTGGCGGCGGCGGCGGCGGCGTGGCGTGGCGGCGCACAGATCTACAAGATGCACGGCTGGACACAAGGAGCCACCCCTGTTGGGAGTTGATAAATGGAATTAATATATTTAATTTCCAGAAATAACCAACCCGTCCGATTGTGCACCAATGATGAAGGAAGCTGAAACATAGGCAGCAGTAACTGCCGACCCTCTTTCTCCTCGTTTTCCGCGCTATGTTTTCGATGCTCGTTAATACGCAGTTCGTAGTCAACATTTATCTCACTGTTTCGCCAGCAATGAAAATGGATACTTTTCCCGTTCCAATCAACATGGGTAGGCTGGATTGCCAATAAGGAAAATGGAGCGATTGTAAGCAAATTAATTACCTCCTTAAATTGTCACGCAAATTGATTTCCGTGCACTTACCTTGCCCTCACTGACGCTGTACTCCACTGACACAAATCTCGCCGCCTGTCAATAATAGATCAAACATTTTTCCCATCAGCTGGCAATAATCTCCTCACAGCATGCACCGTTCCAATATTCTCCCCCTTTCTTCGGTAAGCCCCGAAGTGACAACGTAATGTTTTCTCTTTTAAACTGTATCATTATAAGATTTATTTTGCCACCCGTCCTCGTCCCATCGCCAGCTTACCTTCGTTCGGACTAATCATCTTTCCTCTCAATTTGTTAAATCTTTTCAAATTGCTCACTCGCTTACCACCGTTGTTCGATCCCCCCCCCCCCCCCCCCCTTCACCCAAGCAAGCATTTGCCTTGTTTCGCTTCGCCACTTATCTAAAGCCTATTTGAGAGGCAGCCAGCTAATATCGTCATTACGATTTCTAATAAAGCCAATACGCGCTGCTTCTGCTGTTGCTACTTAAGACTCCGACTCGGACGACGACGACAACGACTGCGCGCGAGGACGGTCTTTGTGCAGTTTGAAATTGTAATTGGAAGATCCAGCCCTCCTCCCCGAGTCCCGATTCCTCCTCAACGGAACCCATCGAATTGTCTTTCCTCAAAAAAAATCATCATCAACGGCAGCAGCTTCGAATCGATGCGATCGTCGTCATCAACAGTCCTAGCAGCAGTCCCAAAGCCGACAGCTCCGAATAGCGCGGGGAGCCAAGCGTCTGGCTCGAGGGCTTTGCGAATAAAAAAAAATATGAATAATCGTTTTGCGGTTAGTGAAACAGCATTTTATCCACCCCCTGGCCAGACTTCCCCGGGCTCGTTTCCGATGTCATTGCGGTGGGCACAAAAAAAAAACATCTATGGCAAATTTGATTAGTTCTTCTTCTTCTTCTTTGTTGTCCTGCGGTCATCGGTGCCACTGCGCCCAACGGCGCGGGAGTATGAGGTCAACTGAACACTTAGTTGCTGGATTGACCACCGTGGACTGATTATGGCGGATGAAGAGTTGCAATCTGTGAAAATCAATATCGTTGAATGACCAAAGGTAAAAACGCCTGAATTCAATCTGTCAGTATGCTATACGATTCTCATGGTTTGGTCAGCGGAGTTTTATCGTCAACTGCTGGTGACTCTTATGAGAGTGTTGTGCCATTTTGGGTCTCTGATTAAGGTTGGACCTGGATGAGAACATACAAAACACTTTATTTGAAATACACCACACTGAACATCTTGGATATTTTATTTTACTTAATTTTTATTATTTTATTTTTATCACCGTCTTCTATAAAAACAATCGTACAGACTGAACTACTTAATACTAGTTTTCAATAATTTAAAGTCTCAACAATTCTATTTATTCGATTTTTAAAAACATTTTTGGTTTTATCAAAGTCGAATTCGCCACATATAATATTTAAAGCGAGAAGACACGAATCTAACGGATTATTAAACCCATAGTTGGTGGGATGATAACGAACAGCAAATATCGTATAGTTTCGAAATAAACGAGGAGGAACGTTCAGTGAAACCTGCTCAAGCAGCGCAAGGCAGTCAATAACGCTGACAAGGATGTCAAAGATCAGCTTACTTTACCTTACCAATCAGACTAAGGCCGGCGTGGCCTCTGCTGTACACAGAAGTTGTCTCCATTGTAATCGGTGCATGGCTTTACCTCGCCTGCCTCGCTGTATGTGGAGAGTCCACAGGTCGCCTTAGAGCCGTAGCCGTAGAGAACTACCGGTCTAATTAATGTCTAGTAGACGGTCAACTTTGTAGTTCGGTGAACTTTGTTCGATCTCAGCGTCTTTCGGAGTTCAAAGTAGGCACGATTGCCAGCCATGATGCGCCTTTGTATCTCTCTGCTGGTGTCGTTATCGGTGGTCACTATTGAGCTCAGATACACGAATTCGTCTACTATCTCGATTTCAACACCGTCGAGCTGAACTCGTGGTAGGAGGCTAACATTGTCTTCTCGTGAGCCTCCTCTCTTCGTTTTAAAACGCCTGACCGGCAGTGGTTCCAAACTTATCAGTTTGCAACAGTCCGCGTACGGAGAAAGATTGTTCGGATCACACCAAGGAAGTGGGCGAAATGCGAAACGAACGAACTTTTTCTGTACGCGTTCAATGGAAACAATGGGTGCCACATAACAAGGAGACCAAACGGAGCCGCGTACTCAAGGATGCTCCGCACCAAACTGCAGTTGAGTGATTTTAAAGCATAGATGTCAGTGAACACCGTGTTGTTGGATTAGCCCTAACACTGAAAAGGCTGTACCGGATCCTTTCTTGAAGTCAAGAGTGTAGATGGCATTCAGCACTTCATCAGAGGATGAGAGGATTGGACGGAAAAGTTAATATTGTGCGAAAGAATATGCGCGAAGCAATCAAGAAGAGGTACAGAGCACGACTTACTGAATACATTCTCGAAGAATTCGACGTAAAGGTAAGCGTCTTTTGCGTTAGAACTACCCAGGTAACCAATAAGCATTAGCATATGCAGTAAATCAACCCTAAATCTGCATTTCAGATGCTACAAGCATTATATTAGCATTCTATCAGCATCTCGAAAGCTATCGGTTGTAAAGCTGCATTTCAAATGCTATTTAAATGCTTTTCGAATGCAAAATACACAGATAAAAAGAAACATTGAATTTTCTGCGTTATCTAATGCACATATAGGGAATGCTAGATTTGGCAGAATATAATGGGATATTTCATGTAAATTTAAGCCAGATAACGCCTGAATCTAGCCTGTTGTATGAAAGATTGCAAACAATACCGTTGTTTACGCCTCCTTTGGCTTGGAATTACACGAGGGGAAATTTTACGCGCTTGTTAAATTAAATTATGTTTTTCTGTGTGGGCCAAAGGTGGCACTTATGTTGCATTAACTGCGACTTAAATGCTTGATAGGCTGCCGTAAAGACGCTTTGGAACTGCTCATTGGTTACCTGGGTAATGTTGCAAAAGATGCTAACAGAGGATCTCAGTTTTCTAACGAAACGCCAGAAACGTGTTGGTTCCTGTAAGGAGTGTATCGAAAAGTAGTTATAAACATTCGATGCGTTATTACGCATAAACTACTGTATATATTTTTAGCGTGTAAGCGCCATTTGCTTTGTTTACATGTCAAAAATGATTATTCGGTTCATTCATTTCCATTGATGAAGTTGTATTCAAAATGTCGCGAATTGAATTTGAGACTAAAAAGAAAATTCTGCACACTTGGTGCACCGAAAAGGGTGTTACTTACAACCAGATTGCGAAAAGAGTAAATGTTCACCCGGCAAGTGTAAAACGCATCATCGAAAAGTTTGGTAAGGAGTGCTCCCTCAAGGATTTACCAAGAAGTGGCCGGAAACCCGGCTCCAGCAACCCCGATTTGGATCAAAAAGTTGTGGATTATATTCAACGGAACAAATCTGCCTCTACTCGCGATCTAGCCAAGAAGTTCAGGACCAGCATCGGAATGATTCAACGAATCAAGCGCAGGAATGACTTGAAGACGTACAAAAAGCAGAAAGTGCCCAAACAAACTTCGGAACAAAAGTCTCGTGCCAAAACCAGGGCTCGAAAGCTGTACAGCTGCATTTTGGACAATGTCGACCAGTGCATTTTGATGGATGACGAAACATACGTTAAAGAAGATTCAAGAACGCTACCGGGGCCGCAGTTTTATACTAAATCTGTTGGGGAACGTGTGCCAACCGCAGATACGACTGTTGCGATGGAGAAATTCGGTCAGAAGGTGCTCATTTTGGCAAGCTATTTGCACATGTGGCTTGCGTTCTTCAATTTTCTATACAAAAGGAACTATAAATGCTGAGATTTATCAAAAGGAATGTTTGAAGAACAGGTTGCTACCATTGTATAGAAAGCACCAGTCCCCTCCTCTCTTCTGGCCAGATTTGGCATCGGCACATTACGCCAAATCCACTCTACAGTGGCTGACGGAGAATAACATCAAGTTC
The DNA here is from genome assembly GCA_034211315.2 of Aedes japonicus. NCBI lineage: Eukaryota > Metazoa > Arthropoda > Insecta > Diptera > Culicidae > Aedes > Aedes japonicus. The sequence continues at coordinate 35,353 of JASCZW010006481.1, forward strand.
GTAGAAAAAGACATCAACCCACCAAACTGTCCCCAGTTGCGACCGATCGAACGCTATTGGGCAATAGTCAAGCGTATATTTAAGAAGGATGGTACAGTGTCCCAAAACATGACCGATTTTAAGAAAAATTGGGCAGCGGCATCCAGGAAGTGCACAAAGGTCACTGTGCAGAATTTGATGGCAGGTGTCAAATCAAAGGTACGGGCATTCTACAGAAATGAACACGATGACTAGTTTTTCCGTTTGGATCTTTTGTAAACATGTTAAGCTATAATAAACTAAAATAGTATGTTAATTTTAACCATGTTTTCATGCCTATTTTATTATTTGGAAGTTTATAACTACTTTTCGATACACTCCTTATGAGGCTTGCTAGTAAGGCTTGCTTCATTTAGAATTGGAACAAACTTTTGCTCATATTGTGGCGCTCCTGGTGGACGGATTTGGAAGTTCTTGGCCCCCCCTTTGTCGGGAATTTTGTCAGCTTCACGTATGTATTTTTGACATTCCGCAAATCGACTGTACTTTGTAAACAATCAACATGGTAGCCGCAAGAAGGGAAAAAAATGTGCACAGTTATTTGGAAAATCCATTGTGGTCTGCATCTAGGCTAGCTAAACAGCTGAAATTGCCCAGAAATACCGTATGGCGCGTTATCAAACGGTATAAGAAAACATTGACGACGATTTCAAAGCCTCAAGCCAATCGGCGGTGTGGAACTGTTGACCGAAAACTGCGTGGTAAGATTTTGAAGACGATTAAGAGGAATTCCAATCTGTCGGACCGTGATTCGGCCAGATAATTCGGTGCTGCCCATGGTACCGTGAAGAGAACTCGACTCCGGGAAGGAATCAAGTCGTATCGAGCTAGCAAACAGCCAAATCGAACCATAAAACAGAATAGTGTGGCCAAAATCCGTGCTCGGAAGCTATACGACCAGGTGCTGACCAAGTTCGACGGGTGTCTTCTGATGGACGATGAAACCTATGTCAAGGCTGACTTCGGGCAAATCCCAGGTCAAAAATTTTACTTTGCAACGGCTCGGGGGGATGTTCCAGCCAAATTTAAATTTGTTTTTGCCGACAAATTTGCACGAAAATTCATGATTTGGCAGGGCATTTGCAGCTGTGGCAAAAAAACGAAAGTTTTCGTTACAAATAAGACAATGACGTCGGAACTATATCAAAAAGAGTGTCTCCAAAAACGAATTTTGCCGTTAATTCGATCCCACGACCATCCCGTAATGTTTTGGCCAGATTTGGCAAGCTGTCATTACAGCAAAGTCGTTCAAGAATGGTATGCAGAGAAAGGGGTCCAGGTTGTTCCGAAAAACCTTAACCCACCCAACTGCCCCTAGTTCCGCCCTATTGAGAAATACTGGGCAATCATGAAGAGGAGACTCAAGGCAAAGGGAAAGGTTGTCAAAGACATCAATCAGATGAAGACCTGGTGGAATAAGATAGCTAAACCGATGGACGAAGAAGGTGTGCGCCGCCTAATGAGCCGTGTTACAGGAAAAATTCGAAAATTTCTTCGAAACCGTGACGAATTATTTTATCCGTATTTTTTCTCAAAAGTATGAAGAAAACGCTACATTTGTATAAAAAAAGATCTTGAATTCAATAATAAATAACTGAAATACAGGCAATTGTTTTTGTTCCAATTCTATCTCAAGCAAGCTTTATCTCGGATAAGTAGTTGTAGTGACTGGATTGCAAAACAGATTTGAATGTGGTCTAACCCTCTCTTAGAATGGTTTTTTGGCTTCAAATATCGAGAGGAAATAGTGATTACGTGCCTGCCTGAGTAAGTTGCAAAGATGTCGCAACCCAGAGGTCCACCACGGTCTGTTGAAAGCCGAGTTAATTGCAGGTCGTTTACGCGGTACAAAATTGCTACAAATTTTAAGAAGCTTGTCGTAAAATATTGCACATGTTCCATCGATCGCTACGTTCCTCGTGAAAAAGCTCCAATCAACGTCTTTAACTATGTTCAACCTGTTAAAGTCGTAGTCAAAACTGTGAACAGCGTTATCGAGCGAGGTCGGAATACCGTGACCCCTGTCAAATAGTAAAACAAACGGCGCATCATGGTTATCAATTGGTAAAAGTGGTGCAGGAGGCTCAAATAGATCTAGAAGTATTTATAAACTTACAAAAACTTGGTCAAGGATACGACTGTTGATGTTTTCGAAGTGGTTAACTTGCAGCAGGCCGGTGACAAATAATGCTTCGATGAGAGACTGCTCGTGTTCTGATTAAATGTTCGTAAGGATGTACCCATTTAACTCTTCGACAAAATGATGACCTCTGCTGACGCACTGTTTACGAGACTCTGCACTGCATTTGTATGGTCAGAATATCGGTCAGCGGGCGAGTTGGTGGGAATATAAATTGTGATGATGTAGAGGCTCACCTGAACAGCTATTTGCTCCAATTGTTCGCTATTTGACAGCAACTCGTGAGTGATGACTTCCTGCTGCACTGCGGTCGCAGTGGAAAAACGTGTAGTCGGGAGAAATCTCTGCGCTTTCGATGTCCACACGATTAAAGACTGTATTCGATGAAATTTGGACACACAAAATAGGTCACCGAAAATTTTCCTTGAGCCCGATTCTTTTCATACTTTCTGTAAAAAAAGTACTACTAAATGGTTAAGTTTTGACATCATTGGTTTATTGAACCTCTTCTCCCAATCCAAATGCCCGCACCTTTGCCTTGACCCCTTTCATCAAATTTTGGGCAATGATCAACTGAACCACACTTTCTTTAGCTCAAGTTCATTTTCTATCAGTTTTGGAGTTTTAACGAGCTTTGCCTTCATGATTGCCCAAAATTTTTCAATTGGGTGAAGTTCCGGAGTGTTTGGAGGGTTGACGTCTTTTGGTACAAAAACTACATTATTATCTTTGCACCAGTCTGAGACGGGCCGGGCATAGTGGCAAGATGCCAAATCCGGCCAAAACAGTGTCGGGCCATCGTGAGATCTCAAGAAGGGCAGAAGTCGTTTTTGGAGGCATTCGTTCTTGTAGATTTGTCCGTTGACGGTCCCAGAGATGATGAAGGCCTGACTCATTTTGCCACATCCGCAGATCGCTTGCCAGACAAGGATTTTTTTGGCGAATTTCGACAGTTTCTTCTTCCGTACACTCTCCGGAACGGTCAACTTAGAGGTGGCGACGTAGTGTTCCTGTCCTGGCATTTGTTTGGTGTTGGCTTTAATGTGGGTCTCATCATCCATCACAATGCAGAACGGTTTTGTGAGCCATTCCCTGTACAGTTTTCTTGCACGAGTTTTGGCCACCGAGTTCTGTTTATCGCTCCGGTTCGGTGCCTTCTGGACATTGTTTCATTGTTTTCTGCACAAAACAAACTGAAACTTTCGCCTTTTTCGCAACATCCCTGATCGAAATGTTGGGATAACGCTTAAATTGGTTCAATACCATCCTGGCCTTCTCCGGATTTGATGTGCCACGTTTTTTGCCAGTACCATTTTTCCGCTTGATTGTCTTACGGTCCTTGAACGTTTTGATCACATGAGATACAGTTGAATGTGCGATTCCGAGCTGTTTTCCGATCCATCGATGAGAAGCGTTTGGGTTTTCGAAGTGAGTCCCCAAAATTTGTTGGCGCACTATTTCTTAATTCAAAGCCATCACTGAAATCATTCGACCGATTTTCACGAAACTTATTACACAATTGACACAACACAATGAAATATATTCAGTTAAAATTTCAATAATTTTACCCACACGCTAAAATTTCATCGAATACAGTCTTTACGAGCAAATCGTAGTTTGATTCGGGGGTGGGATTCGGGGGCATTCGGGGGTGAGCAATTTTGGTGCGCATACCTCGCACGTTCTGGTAGTATACTGATAAGCTGGATCTTTGCCTGGAATCGGAGAGCGATTCAAGTCTTGTTGGGAAATTAGCGCATACGCTCTTGCCTGAATTAACGTTTTGGAAGCCTCGTTTGCCGCACCCACACGTGAGGCCGAGATGGCTGCTGGTCCCGGAGTGGCCGGAGTGGCTCCCCTAGTAGCACACTTAAGGAGTGTATCGAAAAGTAGTTATAAACTTCCAAATAATAAAATAGGCATGAAAACATGGTTAAAATTAACATACTATTTCAGTTTATTATAGCTTAACATGTTTACAAAAGATCCAAACGGAAAAACTAGTCATCATGTTCATTTCTGTAGAATGCCCGTACCTTTGATTTGACACCTGCCATCAAATTCTGCACAGTGACCTTTGTGCACTTCCTGGATGCCGCTGCCCAATTTTTCTTAAAATCGGTCATGTTTTGGGACACTGTACCATCCTTCTTAAATATACTGCTTGACTATTGCCCAATAGCGTTCGATCGGTCGCAACTGGGGACAGTTTGGTGGGTTGATGTCTTTTTCTACGAACTTGATGTTATTCTCCGTCAGCCACTGTAGAGTGGATTTGGCGTAATGTGCCGATGCCAAATCTGGCCAGAAGAGAGGAGGGGACTGGTGCTTTCTATACAATGGTAGCAACCTGTTCTTCAAACATTCCTTTTGATAAATCTCAGCATTTATAGTTCCTTTTGTATAGAAAATTGAAGAACGCAAGCCACATGTGCAAATAGCTTGCCAAATGAGCACCTTCTGACCGAATTTCTCCATCGCAACAGTCGTATCTGCGGTTGGCACACGTTCCCCAACAGATTTAGTATAAAACTGCGGCCCCGGTAGCGTTCTTGAATCTTCTTTAACGTATGTTTCGTCATCCATCAAAATGCACTGGTCGACATTGTCCAAAATGCAGCTGTACAGCTTTCGAGCCCTGGTTTTGGCACGAGACTTTTGTTCCGGAGTTTGTTTGGGCACTTTCTGCTTTTTGTACGTCTTCAAGTCATTCCTGCGCTTGATCCGTTGAATCATTCCGATGCTGGTCCTGAACTTCTTGGCTAGATCGCGAGTAGAGGCAGATTTGTTCCGTTGAATATAATCCACAACTTTTTGGTCCAAATCGGGGTTGCTGGAGCCGGGTTTCCGGCCACTTCTTGGTAAATCCTTGAGGAGCACTCCTTACCAAACTTTTCGATGATGCGTTTTACACTTGCCGGGTGAACATTTACTCTTTTCGCAATCTGGTTGTAAGTAACACCTTTTCGGTGCACCAAGTGTGCAGAATTTTCTTTTAGTCTCAAATTCAATTCGCGACATTTTGAATACAACTTTATCAACGGAAATGAATGAACCCAATAATCATTTTTGACATGTAAACAAAGCAAATGGCGCTTTCACGCTAAAAATATATACAGTAGTTTATGCGTAATAACGCATCGAATGTTTAAAACTACTTTTCGATACACTCCTTATTGCCATTCAGTTGAGATAACATAAATATGACTTGCTAAGTCATAATCAAGTTACTACAACTAATTATGATCGTAGTGTGCTACTTAACTACGGTGGGGGGATCGAGGGCTTCCATTGTGATATATTCGGTACGATATATTCCATTGTAATATATTCACTTCTGGCTATTCCTCAACATGAAACTTAAGATTGTTCATCTTCGGTTCGGACTTTAAAGAGTGTATCGAATATAAGCTATCCACATACATTTGCGTTGTACGCATGTATTTGTGATGGTTTTTTATGCTCTGAACACTGCATGCTGTGCGTTTGACTGTTAGCTTTCTTTTGTTTACTTGTTTGTGCGGTTCAAATTCTGCGTTTTCAAAATGTCGCGTATTGAAAAAGAAGTGAAAATTAAGGTTTTGGACACATGGCTAAGTGAGAAGGGTATTACTATGCGAAAATTGGCGAAGCGGTTTGGAATTCATCATGCGAGTGTTAAAACCATCATTAATAAGTTTGGGGAACACTACTCTTTGGATGAGCTACCAGGAAGAGGCAGAAAACCCGGTTCTTTCAACCCGAAACTGGAGCAGAAAGTGGTATCTCTAATCATGAAGAACAAATCAATGTCAATACGTGATTTGGCCAAAAAAGCAGGAACGAGTGTCGGAATGATCCAGCGTATCAAGAGGCGAAACCACCTGAAGACCTACAAGAAGCAGAAAATCTCGAAACAAAGTACAGAACAGAAGAAGCGAGCAGCAACAAGGGCCCCAAAAATTGTATTCGCGTGTTTTGCAGCGTCCGGATGCAGGCGTTTTGATGGACGATGAGACCTATGTAAAGGAGGACTCAAAAACCCTTCCAGGTCCACAATACTTTACTGCCGTCGTTGGGGAGGATGTGAGCGATGCGGACAGGTCGATTCAAGTGGAGAAATTCGGTCGAAAGGTACTGGTATGGCAAGCAATATGTTCCTGTGGTTTGAAGTCAACAATTTTTTACACTACCGGACCTATAAATGCGGAAATCTATCGATCTGAGTGTCTCCAGAAGAGATTGTTGCCTTTATATAAGAAGCATAGTACACCTCCACTGTTTTGGCTGAATTTAGCGTCGGCTCACTATGCCAAAACCACTCTCAATTGGCTTGCGGAAAAGGGTATAGATTTCGTTGAGAAAAATATCAATCCACCAAATTGCCCTCAGCTTCGACCCATCGAACGTTACTGGGCAATCGTGAAGAGGGTCTTCAAGAAGACTGGTAAGGCAGCTGGGAACATGCAGGAGTTCAAAAAAATGTTGAGCTCAAGCGTCCAAAAAATGCGATGCAATACTTGTCCGGAACTTGATGAAGAGCATTCGATCCAAAGTACGAAAATTCGTGAAGGAATAACTTAAATTTCATCCGGTCTTCATTATGTTCAAGTTTAACCTCGTACAATAAAGGATCAATTTTTGGTAGGAATAAAATATTGGTTTTCAACATAATTTGAAAGAAAGTTTGTGGATAGTTTATTTTCGATACACTCCTTAAAATGCATATGCGATAAACCCACTTCACTGTAACTTCTTCTTTTATTTTGTCGGCACTTGTAGTGATGAGCTTAATGTACTTTTTCTATGCAGCAATCGGTCGATATGTTTTGTGTTGTTAGCACAATTGTGTGTGTGTCTTGGGATCCTTGTCATGTACAACGTTTCTGTTTTCAAAGCTTTGATCAGTTCGGCACGCCCTTTTGATTGATAACTAATAGTTCACAACTTTCTAGCTACGCGGCGCTGGTATGCAACAAAATTACGAGAATATGCCGTATCTTGGGATCCCGCCTGTATATACAAGCGATTTTTTTCTTGTATAAAAAGCGAGTATGCGTTGCTATGGGTGGGATCAAAGATATGAAAATAGAGTAAAATTTACGGCATAAGAAGAGAGAGAGAGAGGAATCTTGAGAAGTATGCTGATTCTGCATCAGGACGAGGAAGTTTCTCTACACTCTGGAAATTAGACGTTGCAGAAAGCTTAGAAATAAACAAACAACAGAACACAAATCTACTGAACAAAGACCAAGGCAAAGGTTACAAGGTACTGCACAATAATTAGGTTAGGTATAGGGAAAAAAGCTAGGTAGACATTAAGTGCATTGGTTTTTGACTCAGGATAGGTAAAAATGTTCTCAGTATAGGTAGAAATTTGTAGGTTAACGTTTTTGTATTTAGAAAAAGTATGGCGAAGGTTTTCTTTCAGTCGAGTTATTAGTACACGACACTAAAAAAGTCTGTACATTGTAGACGAAATTCGCGTATCTGTCAAGATTAGCAAAGGTTGTTGGAATTATATGGAAAATACTAATTTTTCTTCTCATTTCTAGTTACAGGTATTCCACTAAATAGCTCAAACTTTCTAGGATTCTGAATGAAGCGCTTCACATTAATGTTGGAAGGGTCTGTGTGCCAGTCATGGCTAAACGTTCGCATCCCGTTATGATCTGTTCCAGTCTTTTCTTACCCTATGGCCAAAAAATTGAAAATTCTCACATTGCATTTTGTTAACTTTTATGTGTTCGACACAAAAAAAAAACACTATTATGTGTTCGACAGTGTACCCAGGTACCCACCAAATTTAAATAATAGTTACTCTGGTAATTATTGACCGATTTTTAATTTTTTGGACACCATTACATTCAAAACTCATTCGCTACATGGATACTATCAGCAATGTTCGTTTGGATTTATCTGGTTTCCGGAAATCCTGGTTTTGGAATATCAATTGAATTTCCGGGAATGGATGCCACAATATTTGGAATGATTCCAACGATCTATTTCTATTCCATTGTGGGCCATATGCCGATTTATTTCTGGAACGCCCATTCTTTAACAGGTTTCTGCGGGACGTCGAGTGGCCATGAACACATTTAGAAGGGAACATTGGCAGTATTGGTATCAAAGTTCATGAAATTTCTCCAGAAGTCTTTTTCTCAATGTTTTCTTTTCATCTGACAATTTGTTTTTGGAAGGGTCATCCCAGAACAGGTCTACTAGTCACAAATCCTAGAGAAATGTCCTACTGGATAATTTTGATGAATTTTGATACCCATATTGCAAGAGTGTCCTAAAGGGTGTATTCGATAAAAATGGCACACACATATATACTCATCAAAATTAAACTGATTATCGGATTTTCTTGAAATTTTCAGGGAATGAAGAACTACTAATGAGTTTTGATTTACAACATTTGATTTATTCAATTTCGTCTCCCATCCCGAATGCCCGCACCTTCCTTTTCACTCCACCCATCAAATTTTGCACAACCGATTTTCCCAGTGTTTTTGTTGTTTTTACCCAAATTTTCTTCAATTCTAGCTCTGTTTTTATAGTTTTGGGATGTGTGCGAAGTTCCGTGTTCATAATTGCCCAGAATTTTTCAATTGGACGAAGTTCCGGTGAATTTGGTGGGTTCATATCCTTTGGCACAAAATTGACTCCGTTGGCTCGGTACCACTCCAATACGTTTCGAGCGTAGTGGCAGGATGCTAGATCAGGCCAAAACAGAGTTGATCCTTTGTGCTTCTTAATGAATGACAAGAGACGCTTCTTAAGGCACTCTTCCGTGTAAATCGCACCGTTTATTGTTCCGGAAGTGATGAAGGGAGTTTTTATTTCACCACATTCGCAAATCGCCTGCCAGATTAGAAACTTCTTTGCAAATTTCGATAGTTTCTTCTTTCGAACATCCTCCGGAACATCGAACTTCGACTTGGCAACGAAATATTCTTGCCCAGGAAGTTGACGGAAGTCGGCCTTGACGTATGTTTCGTCATCCATCACGATGCCACCGGATTTGGTGAGCAGCTTCGTGTAAAGTTTCCGGGCGCGGGTTTTCGCAGTGATGTTTTGTTTTTCATTCCGGTTTGGGGTTTTTTGCACTTTGTAAACATGTAACCCAGCACGCTTCATGGTTTTCTGCACAAAATGGACTGACACCTTAGACTTTTTAGCGACATCTCGAATTGACATGTTTGGACGGTTCTTGAATTGTTGTACGGCTTTCCTGGCCATTTTACTGTCCATATGACCACTTTTACGACCACTCCCTTCCTTCCTTTGGACACTCAGACGCTCCTTGAAGGTTCATATTACACGAGACACAGTTGTATTTGCAATTCCAAGCCTTTTAGCAATCCACCGGTGGGACGCCCCTGGATTTTGATTGTGAGTGCACAAAATTTTCTCACGGACAATTTCTTGTTTCGACGACATGACTGGAACTACTGAATGTATAACTATGAAACTTGGCAGATGTAAATAATACACTATGGATAAGATCTACTCAAATTTCTAGGTTTTTTACTCATACGATTCAAAAGTTACAAAAGATTTTCTGTGTGCCATTTTTATCGAATACACCCTTTACTCAGTTTGTTCAAGGCTGCTAGGCTCCACTGGAATTTGAAATTATTCCAAAGATTTTGCCATCCATTCCCGAAAATTCAATTGATATTCCAAAATAGTGTTTCCCTACCGGATACCCAGATTTTTGGGAACCAAATGAATCCAAATGGTCATTACTGTTAATGTTCATAAACAAAATGAGTTTTTGAATGTATCGGCGTCAAAAGAATTAAAATCGGTCAATAATTGCGGGAGTTACAATTATTTGAATTTGGTGGGTACCCGAGTACCTTGTGAAACACTTAAGAGGTAAAAAATTGAGGCCTCGTTTTTACAGCAGACTCCCCACACCCAAAAGTTGAAATTGTAACAAAAAATGCAAAATTGCAATTTTGCAGTTTTTGCAATCATATCTTGAGAAATCCGCATGATTCTGAAAAGGCAAATTTGCCCATCATGTTCCACAAAGCTTTTTATGGTATAAACAAAGCCATGTAAGTGTGTGCAAGTGGTTATCGCTGTGTGCCTAGTGCCTCGACAATCGCAGCAACCGTTGGGTTTTTGTTCAACCGTCAACAACTTCTCAATATGGGTGAGACAATGGCACAGAACGCCGCTACGCCTATTCCACTGTTGCTATTCCGCTGTCAAGTGTTCTATTTTTATCTGCACTCGTCATCACACTCCTATCGCCCTCTCATCAAGTCACCATGCGGTTTATGAAATAAACGAAGCCATGTAAGTGTGTGCGACCGAAATTTGCTTCATTGTTGTAACGTTGAGTGCCTTAAAAACCGAAGAAACTGTAGGACTTTTTATTCCATTCACCTCAACTTGTTGTGGTGGCTGGATGGTTACAATCGAAGAGCTGTCATGCTGACGGTCGCGGTTCGACTCTCGGTAGCGGATGATAATCTTTTTTTGTGCGCCATTGAATTTACTACTACTAATCAACTGTACAACATCACGCACACATTGAATTTTTTCTAATCGAATTGATGTGTTGCTTTTTTGCCCACGACCAATGTTGCTTTTCTCCAAGTTGCGATCCATTACGAGAAATGAAACCAAATCATGCGAAATTGCATTACAATCTTGCTTTTTTATTTTGGGTGCAGTTGCACAATTTCCACTAACGCGGTTTCCAACGACTATGTTCTCAACGGTTTTCATTCGCGTTTATCAGGAGTAAACGAGTCAATAAGAGCCATAATAAAAATACCACATATTATAGCAAAGGTATACAAAAAATCTTACAACAGCTTCATTTTCGATAATTTTATATAACAGGTAGGAAATAGGCGTGATGAAGCTTTACTTTGCCACCGAAGAGTAAACCTTATAACTAATCACGACTCAAACAATTTTTATTAGGTTGCACTTGCATGTCAGACTTTGAAGCGAGATAAGTATTAGACGAATGATTTTTCTTTAATAGACCTGTAGAATTAAAATAAATACCGCATAAGACAAGAATTGATTACGACGAACAAAGTGAATTAAAAGAATTAAGAAGAGGTATACATCGATGACTTTCAGAGCACATGAGAACTAAACATCTATTTACTAAACTATAAACGACTGAAGAAGTTACGAAATGTCCTCTTAAACTTATGAACGTCACTCAGACTGACTTATTAATTAACATAAAGAGAGGCAAAAAACTCTTAAACTCTTTTAAAGGAACTTTCTTCTTATGAATTCGCTCAGTTATACTGTTGAGACTACTGAGACTTGTAACTTTGATTCGAGAAAACTGTCTCAAAAAGACTTTCTCAGCACACTAATGACGAACTAAACTTCAAAAGACTGAGGAAAATGCTGACAAACTAAATAAAAACAGACGAAACGAAACCATACAAAACAGTGAACTTGACATGACTGGGTGAAAGGGAAAGCACACTTGAGAATGTAACATCTTTTGGGGTAGTGTCAACAGCGTCTCTATGGACGAAATGATGCTTGCATGGCTGGTGAAAAGCTTCAAAACAAGTTAAGTTAAGTAAGTTCTAACTCACAAGGAACAATACAAAAGCTTCTTGTTTTTGGTTTGAGACAACTGCTTTGGAAGATTCTCTGGGCACATAAATAACACACCAACTAAACTACAAAAGATTGAAGAAATTACGATACGCCGTATTAAACTTTTAAACGTAACATTAACTGTCATTATGTTAGAAATACAATCGAAAAAATGAACGAAAGGGCTAAAGAATTTGTATGAAGAACAACTCAAATAAGTAGACACACCTGAATTGGTATTTTCAACTCATACTAAAAATCTATGCTGATAAAGGGTGTCCACGATGAAATTGCCACACTATGAAATTGCTCTAACTTTTTAACCGTTGGGTAAAATTTAATGAAAATTTGAGTGGATTTAGTTCATAGTGCATTATTTACATCCTGCAAGTTTTAAAGTCCTGTGATCAAAACTCGCGGAAATGGAGTCGAAAGAACAGCTCGTGCGTGATAAAATCTTGCGCATTCATCACGAGAACAAGGATCTCCGCATCGTTCCATCGCTAAAACGTTGAGAATCGCGAATTCCACGGTGTCGCTGAGTGATTAAGCGGTTCGAGGAACGGTTGACCACCGATCGGAAGCTTAGAAGTGAAGGAAAAGTATTCCGTACAACACCAAAAATCACAACCGCGTAGTTGGGGCCTTCAACCGAAATCCGAACGCCTCCGTTCGGGATGTGGCTAAGAAGCTGCACCTAAGTCGAAGTTTTGTCCAGAAGGCCAAAACTAAGGCTAGGCTTCGAACGTTCACAGGTACAAAGGCCCCTAATCGCGACGAGAAGCAGAACAAGTCCGCCAAAACCCGTGCCAGGAAGTTGTACCTCAACATGCTGACGAAAGTTGAATGCTGCATCATGGACGACGAAACATATGTGATGGCCGACTTCAAACAGATCCCCGGCAACCTGTTTTCACGGCCAAGGATAAGTTCAGCGTTGCAAGCGATGTCCGCACTCAGAAGATGTCCAAATTTGCGAAGAAATTCCTGGTTTGGCAAGCCATCTGCACGTGCGGGAAGCGGAGTGCACCTTTCGTGACCAGGACACGATGAACGGACAGGTGTACATAAAGAGTGCCCCCAGAGGCGGCTGCTTCCTCTCTTGAAGGCCCACAACGTCCCAACAATCTTCTGGCCGGATTTGGCCTCATGCCACTACTCAAGGACGATGCTGAAGTGGTATGCGGACAATAAGGTCAATTTCGTGCCGAAAATGTTCAACCCTCCTAACACTCCGGAGCTCCGCCCCATCGAGAAGTACTGGTGCGATTATGAAGCAGCACACTTCTAAACGACCTAAGGTAGTGAAGACAGTCGAGGAACCGAAGAAAGTATGGGTTTACATGAAATACGGTTGATTCACAGGTTGTGCAGAATCTTATGGCCGGAGTTAAGGCCAAGGTGCGGGCATTTGCGTATGGACTGTAAATAAAACACGAGTAAAATGATTAAATGAAGTTTAATAGTTATTTCTCAATCCCTGAAAATTTGATGGCAATCGGATGAAAACTCGAATTTTGCGAATCAATTTTGTGTGTGGCAATTTCATCGTGGACACCCTTTATACACCACCGAGATGTGGTGTGTATCAGCGGAGAACATTTTGAAGCAGCAGGTCGCCATCAACCGATGGCTTGTAGCTAGGAAACTGAACAGGGCCTAAACCAAGGTTTGAACGCGGAGTATCACAAGATGAAAATCTTTCAAGTAGGCCTTAGGCGTTAGGCCTAGGATTGGATGGGAATAATAAAGTATGGATTCGTGTTTGTTGGGAGATATGGATTTTGTAAGACACCCCTAGCCATTAATTCATTGGCACGGCAAACTAACGGTCACTTAACACTGTGAATTGGTGTTCAACTGTATCATGGACTTCTACCAGCAATACTGAGGTTCCATAGTAAGGTTCTTAGTTGGTCTACATGACTACTGCCGATATTACACGGCTTCTCAATGTTGTTCTGTCATAGAAACTAACAAAACATATTAACTTTTTTCAAAAATCAAATGAGATATGTCTTAGTTAGTTCTTTAGTTTCGCTTAAATCGCTGAAAAATTCACATGAAACGTTATCTTGAATAATCGTTCAACGTCAAGATGTATCACACTGAACAATAAATGATTTTCCTATTTCATGTCACCCATAAGTGGATTAGCCTGAGCTTAATACATCACTTTCCCCTTCGTAAAAACAAGCTTCGACGTTGTTGCGTGAATTTTGACCACAGCCATCAATAGAATCATAATCCGACGGTTGATTGTTACTATTGTCGTTCGCACACCAACCGATCTTACGCAACGCGAGAAAAGAAAACCAAAGAGACATCGTCAAATAAGAAATAAAAAAAAACACGAACAACACAAAATTGATAGCAAAAACATATCAAAATATTTCGTCACATACGAACGATTGTGGCTTTTCGCAAGTCGTCGCCAACCGCCGCCGCGCTCTCTGCGCAAACAACAAAGCCAAAGATTGCCCCAGTATCAGGGCTCTAGTATAAATAATAATAAACAACTGTACGGCGCAAAAAGACCCCCTCGCGACGTCGGCAGCAGCAGCAGCAGCAGCGAAAGTGAAGTGACGATATCGAACCGTGGGTCAGGGTAGGGTGGAGCGGTGCGCTGGCTTCAACTGTGCCAAAGGAAGCCCAGGTGATCGCAAACCGAACGCCACGCCAGGCCCAGACATCTACTATGTGGCAGTGGCCAAGCAGCGGAGAGGCATTAAATGTGCCTTTTTTGCGCTCCGTTCGAGCTCCTCTTGTTTATCTACACAGCCTTCACCCCAAAGGCCCGCACCCTCTGAATCTCGGGGTGTCTTCTGCTAGGGAGGAATCAGCAGAATCGTCCAAATTCCTCCCCGAACCACTTCTAGAGCCACCCTAGCCACACCATAGACACAGGCGTCCAATGCAATCTCCAACGTCGCCATAGTTGCAGCAGCAGCAGCAGCAAAAAAATCTATAACGCGCAGTCCATTCCATTCTTGGGTGTGGTAGGAGAAGATGAAAAACTTTTACCGATGTGTTGGTGCCTGGGCTGAACTAGCGGGCCTAGTCTCCTTTCGATCGCGCCCCGGATAGCGGCCGGACGAGTTTTGCTCTCGTTTGTCACTCGTCCGCCGCCACGCCTCGCTCGCTCGCTCGCACCCATCTGCTCCATCAATTCTCCGGCGATGGTGTGCATAAATTTGCGGATCACCATTCAAACTCGTCGCGCTGGGTTGGAATATGCACTTACTCATTCGCGTCGGGGGTTGAATGGTGACTCGCGTATGCCTCTAACACGGTTCTGAGAGCCTCCTTGGCGTGGCGGCAGAGAGAGAAAGAGCGACTGTAATTGCATGTTATCGATCGTCGTGTGTTAGTTTGTGCGCGAGGCCATCCAGTTCGTCGTCGTTGGGTGAGCTCTGCTCCAGCTCCAATAGAGAGTCCTCCACGCCGACTGAGGTCCGTACGGTAGCAGCGCAGGCGGCGGCGGCGGCGGCGGCGGCGGCTCTTCAGCTCTAGTATGTATGCACGTGCAGTAGGCTGCGATGGGGTAGGTCACATTCGGGGTAGCTAGGCAACACTCGGACGGAGGATGCTATGGTTATTAGTCTTTTCAGCCCTCACGGCTCTCGGTCGGATGATAGCGAATTACAGTCCTCACGCTATGACGAGATGAGTGACTCCACTTTTGTACATGAAACGGCTCGGCCGGGTGCTTGGCATTACAGGCTCATGAGAAGCTAATAAGGGGGAAGTCTTTGTCGGCGAGGGACAACTGGGATCTTTTGGAATAATGAGATTGTTTTGTTTTGAATGGAGCTTATTTGAAGATATTAATAACAATTGTGCATTTATGGGGATTTGCCTACTCTAGGCGAAACGGCCCAAGCAACACATTAAAATTTTATAAATCTTGGATGTCTCCCAATTTATATTACCGATAGGCCAAATCAGCTCAGTCTGATTAAAGAGTGAGCTGAAAACACTTTTTGCACTACTGCAAATTTCTCGAGTTATTCATGATAAGGGTCTAAAAGCCATTTGTAAACAATTACTTTCAACGTTGATCTCTCACGAACCACGTGAAACCTATTATATACAGCTACTCCATATGGTATAACTAACATTCTTCTATCAGATGCTACCTTTATTCCACGAGAGTGATTCAAGATTCAAGAGAAATCGACATTTAAAGTCATTGTTTACTAATGGCTTTTAGGCCCTTATCATAAATTACTCGAGATTTATTATTATTATTATCATATTAAATTTTAAATTGTTCTCTTAAACGTCGTTCCAAACATGTTGAATTTAATTGAATATAAACCGCACATATTTTATAATAAATTAGAATTTTGTTGAAATTACATTACAAGAAGTATGTGTTGAAACACGTGTTTTGTGACATATCGATGCATTTTTTGGTCAAGATACTTTTATCACTTCAATGATCTGAGAGAAGCTACAATCCGTTCATGCCAAAGACTCTTGGGTCTAACACTACAGGGTGAGTGAGAAATTCCTGTCAGTGAAGTATATGGTCATAAGAATGGGAAACTTGCATGAATTTTAATTTTCAATGTTTCTTTTGTTTCGTTTATCTGTAAGATTTGTCTTCATTTAGTTAAGTTCAAATATTTCCCCCTTTGACTAATAACCAGCCGCGTTCGGTGGTGGAAAGTACCACAGCTCACCCAATATCTGACAAATGGCTATAAAAAATCATAGACTGAATAAAAGTGTACACTGCCTTCGGAAGAATTGTCTATACGTCAATTATTTATCCTGAGAAAGTATAAAAAACATACTGAGTTTAAGGCCTAATTGACGACCTTCAACATCCTGAATATGCCGGCGAAGGTCAGGACGAAAAATAAACACCTTATTAAAAGTATAGAGCATTGTTTTAGAGTATGGTACATATGCATACGTATTCTTACATTTTGTTGGATGAACGTTAAAAATTTATGTATCGTTCTTGGTTATCCAAAATAAACTGGAGTTCAGAATATCAGATCTACAGTTGTACCAGTAGCTTTAAGGGCGTCATAAGAATTATGATATGTATTCAAACATATTGAATGAGCCTTTTGGGAGGTTAACAGTCATATTTTGATGATTTTGTGATATTCTAGGTCATCAAAACTGTCCTTTAGTTCAGAGCTTAAGATCTACAGTAGTAAGTATAGCTTTTTGGGTTATACAAAGGAACGCTTTGTATTCATTTATTTTTAATTAAAATTTTAGAGCGTAAGCGAACATTACGAGATCAACTGGGATGATCAGGGTCATGCAAGCTGTCCTTGAGTCCAGAACATTAAAATCTACAAAGGAACAATATGTATTTAACAATATTCACTAAATCAATAGACATCTTGCGACCATCTTGGGATATTATAGGTCATTCAAACTGTTCTTAAGTTCAAAACATAAGATCTATAATGAAGTTTGCAGATGCAGATAATTTCTCATCTCCATGTGAAGCGCTGGGAGTGGACAGTAATTTTATTGCTAGAATGAATAGACATGAAGAGAAAGTGTATTGATAGTTCCGTATAGGGCACCGGCAGGCTTTGAAATTGAAAGATACAAGTTTGAAAACGAGTGGAGGACATTGAACGGTAGTATCTGAATCAGGCACATAACCTTTTACCATACTATTCAATGCAGGGTAGGCAAGGGGGAGGAAATCCCCTTGACTGGTAAAAGGTTACGCAAGTGATCGGGCCATTATGCTACCTCTTGCTTTTTCTGGTTCTAGCGATTTGTCCCTCTCCCAATACTGCCTAACGCGGGTGAGAAATTATCTCCCGCTGTTGGGTTTATTTTTAGCATGCACCGCCTTTTTCACACATTTGTGTTTGACCAACTTATGTGAGTCATCTGGAACGTAAACAGATAGAATGAGGTATCTTGAGGATGTTCTAGGTCACCCAAAAATGCCATTGAGTTCGGAAGTTAGGATCTACAGTCGTAACATTAGCTTTATAAGCTATGAAAAGTGACGACGTGCATTCAAACACATTCAGTGAATCTTCTGTAAGGTCATCAATCATGATCAGATTATTTTGGGATGTACAAGTTGGGTCCTCCCTTAGCTCAGTCAGTAAAGGCGCAGCTACAAAGCAACACCATGCTGGAGGTGGCTGGGTTCGATTCCCAGTCTGGTCTAGGAATTTTTCGTCAAGGAAAATTTCTCGACTCCCTGGGCAATAGCGTATGGTTGTACTTGCCGCACAATCATACTAATGCAAAAATGGTACCTGTCATCGAAAGCTCTCAATTAATAACTGTGGAAGTGCATTTAGAACACTAAGTTGTGAGCAAGAAATAAGCTAATTAGTGAAAGCAATAAGCTTGAAATGCTAAACGAAGAAGAAGAACAAGTTCATATAAACTGACTTGAGATCAGAACTTAAGACATACAGTAGTATTCGTAGCGTCTTGGGCTATACAAAACTACGATAAATATTCAAACATATTCAATAAATATTCTGAAACGCCCACAGACATCATAGGATAATCTTGTTAGTTTGGGGTCATTCAAAACTTAAGGCCTACACTGCAACAATAGTTTTATGGGCTAAAACAAAGTTCAAGTTGGTTTGTTTCTGCATCAATATCGCGAGATTATCTCATAATGCCTGTTGGTCTTCCAGGGCATTCGTTGAATATATTTTTTATAACATTGTTAAGGGATAAAGCTACTGTTACAACTGTACATCTTAAGTTCGGATCTCAGGACAGTTGTGAGACAACATATCTTTCAAAAATATATTTTTACTTTTTTCAATCATTTCTATGTGCTTGACCACCAATTTAATCAGAACACACCAAAGGCTTGTTAGGCTTGGAAAATGTTAGACCTGAAAGGATAAATTCAAAGAATATTGCATTGTACAATATGAATGGATTACTGTTAGTTGCGTCATTCCGTTAGACCTACGTCAACTTTCCGAACAACCTAATGGGGCTGTACCTTGTACTTAAAAAAAAATCTCTGTTAGTCCTTTGCCTTCACACCAAGCTTATGTAGCTTTTGCTTGGTAGGACGATACAGAGTTTTGTTGGAAGCTGCGTTATTTATCCTTATAGTGTTTTTGACGAAGATAAGAAAGTGGTTCCTTAAAACATTATCGTTCTTAAATTTAATACTGTTTTCAACATCAGGTTCAATGAACAGTTATGGAACCTTCAAAGTTTTGGAGAAACATCTCCAAGCCATCACCCTTGAGAGATACTGGAACTTTTGAACAGCTAGTGTATGACGAGTTTATCAAAAAAAAGTATGCTCTGCTCGACGGAGAAAGCAAGTATGTTGTCTTCCGTATTTGTTTTTTCCCGATTTTTCGTATTAAACGTACTGTTTGCTATTTTATAAGTGATTGTGATAGTGTGTCGATAAGAGTTCCATCGTGGTAACCCGCCGAAGTGCTCACATCGCAATGCGCTCTTAACAGGCAGCCAAAGCAGTGGTAGCAACCAAACTGCGTAACAAACATAACAGTCACAGACCGAACCTCATCAGTTTGGCAGAAGTGAAAAAGAAGGACAAGCTGAAAATGTCCTGCCAATAGGAAATAGGAGGGAACGGCGATTGGGTGGTCAAACAAAGGTTCCAGTTGAAAGATATCTACAACAATGCCATGTCGGCAATGGAAGTTGCCGAACATTGGTGCTTATGGGATACCGTGTTTCTGACTGAGTTTTGAAAATCTAAGTACCTACCCCCCTCCCTCCTCGTGAACTTTTCTCCATACATTTTTTTGAAATTTTGTATGGAGCGTATGGTCTAAGCACCCACCCCCCCAAACAAAAAAATGTCTACGTGATTTATGAATAGCCCGTAAATTTTCCCGTATCTTAGAGCGATGCCGAATGTTGAGTCTGGTAGATATGTGCAAGCCGGTTGAGTCGAGAATGGCTATGGTGTAGAAAATTTTGACCAAACATTCGCCGAAGCAGGTGGAGATTCTGAAGGAACAAAAGGAAGCGATGATGTTTATGGCATCATTTAGATACCTGGGAAGCAGCAGAACGCAAACCGTCAGAACCCGAAAAGGATTTTCAGACAACTGAGAGGTGGTGAGTGCTCTCAAAAACACGGAACGAAACAGGTTATATCCTTTTATCCTTTGAATTATATGATTACATCACTTGTCCTGATCCATCGAGCCCTACCCTACTAACATAGAAAAACTTCCTTCCTATGACCTTTGTGAGGATGCAGAGGTGGACCGTGTTTAAACAGCAAAGGTCACACTAACTTTCCTTCCGTATTCCCACCTGATTGCAACGACGTAGCCGGTGCCGTTATCGAATTCTCCCTCTTTCTTTTTCTCTCTCTCTCTCTCTCACTTACAACTAGTCTTCTCACAAAATTTTCCAAAATTATTCTAATAAATATTTACAATCCTTTTGAAAAACTCGTTGCTGCAGATATGTAAGCAGAAGAAGTGGACAGCATCAAAACGATAGAAAAGAGTACATGGAAAATTTTGTAATCTCTATTCAAAACCTTACTTGCAATTGCAAACCACGATCTATAACTTTTGACGGCACAATAAGATGCAGTCTGAACGAGCTATCCGCCTCTTCGTTTTTAATGGTTATTTTGTCAATAGTGTTTCATCGATCAATCAATCGATTGCATTGTTTTTATGAACCTGGTGAAATTAAGCAGTCAGTTAATAGTAATTTCAGATTTGAAGGTTTTCATCCCATCACAATAGATGAACCTAGAAACATTTGCTTTGTATAAGGAAAATCGGCTGGAGTAGATAATGTTAATGCTAGAATTATTCAAGATTGCTTTCACTGATACACTGGTCGCATTTTACTGGACCTTATTAATGAATCAATAAAAAATTTGGTTTTGACAGTATGAGATCGCTCACTTCTGTTTTGTTTTACTCAGTTTCTGCACACGGAACAAACAAAGTACCTAAACATGAAACTTAGTAACTGTTGTTGCACTGAAGAGATGGGTACATTTGATTCTGGTAAAAATTAATTAATTGGTAAGTACTTCATTGACAACTTATTTTTGAGTAAAAATGGTCATTTGCATATTTTTATTATTTAAAGTATATCAGATTCAAATACCAAAGAACAATGAATATGTTACGGAAATAAACTAGCCGCTATTGTTACAAATCGCGGAAATTAAGAAATGAACAAAATCAATGTAATTATCAAGAAAATTTATCTTTTTATTCTAGAAAGGCACTGTATCTTCAATGTTTTTTTAAAATTTGCTAACTAACCATGCGGATAATTCCTCAATTTTTGTTTTTTACAAGTTTTATTGCATTTGGTTAAATTTACCATCCATAAACTTTGGAGAAAGTTACTCAAATTTGAGTACTATGGCATATAATCAAATTTGGCTTCCCGCACGGAAGTCCAGAGTTGCGTGAAATGAATTTTAGGTACTTTGTTTCTTCCGTGTATGCTGTCTTTTTTATTCACGGGGTGATGCTTGGTTTTCGTGAAGAGTAGATCTAGTGACGTCTATATATGGTCTGGGACAACGCATTGCTTGCTTGTATCGTAAGCAAATATAATGTAAACATTGCTGAGCCAACAAGTGATGACATAACACTATTGAACTTTCTGTATGTGGACTTAGGTTCAGATAAAAAAAATCGGTTTAAACGTTTATTATAAATGCTGGATTGTGGAAATAATCAGGATACAAATGCCATTTATTGAGCAGAAGCATTTCCTCCCGATAACATGGATCATTTATAGTGAATTTAACTGAGGTAAATGAAATTTTGCCACACAAACTTTCAAACGCTGGGACTTGACAATCGATTGACGATGTAGACCCAATTTTTCATCATCGGTAGACTCGAATTGGTTGAAAAATTAATTATTATAGCGCGTACAATAAACAATCACGGAGCAAACGATTTAAAATAAACAATATGACGCAGCAATTTCCGAGCTTTTGTGTAGCGTGCGCCAGGACTGCAGTGGTATTAGTGTCATGAGCGAATTTCACTCATTTCACTAATATTGTCGAGACTATTTCTGGACGTTCAAACAAACGAAAAAGTGGGTTGATCAGGTTCAAAGAAGGGTTAGTGTTATTGCTATTCTTATTTTTAAAATTTTATTGACTAGAAACATGGCAGCATAAATATCAAAATATCAATCTCCATCATCGGTTTCTGATATAAAAAAAAAATTGTAAGAATTATTCTTTTATAGATGTGGAAATATAAAAAAAACGTTATTAACCCCAGTCACTTTCTGTGTTATCCGTCATCATCTTGATCGTGGATTTATATTAATAAAATTTATTTTCAATGGAATTGCGTCGATCATCGGTTGAATCGGTTGAATCGGTTGTGTAGATACTTTGTTACGAAATGTTACGTTATCGGGCTTTGCATTTCGTCTATTGTTTCATTGCGCGAGTGATCGAGTAAGTATGAGAATTCGTGGTTCGCCTGGTAAGATGAGTGGTGAGGTACAATTATTCGTTCGCCATGCTCGTCGGGCCACCCCAAACCAATGTCCCATTTTTCGAATGACTCCATGCAGCATCACTTTGTTTTCCTAATGAAATACCACTATCACACTCTGTGAATTATCCCAATAGCGTCCTTATTGTTGATTTAAACCGGTGAAAATCGACTTTTCAGCATTCTCAAAAATCACTTTGTTTTCAACTGACAAACTACATTACTCACATTTTGTGAGTGGCCCCAACAGCATATATACTGTTGGTTTCAATTAGTTGCAACTGGAAATCAGGTATTATTTTTTAAATATTTCACTTTACAGTCAATCGTTACCCAAAACGAACCCTAATGCCATCCAATCCTGTTATCCAAAATCCCAGTGATTTCTCGAGGATTTCTTTTTTGGCGTGGCAATCCATGTTTTCTTCATATCTTCCTCCGATTTCATTTCCTTAAGATGCTTCCAAAGTGCTTGCTTCATGATGGCCCAGTACTTTTCAATTGGCCACAGTTCCGGTGCGTTCGGTGGATTGAGATGCTTCGACACGAAATTGACCTCTTTAGCCTTGAACCACTCCAATTTTTTGGCAAACTTTGACATCTTCTGCTTTCTAACGTTTTCAGGGACATCGAATGCATGATGAGCAGTGAAAAACTGGAGCTCCGGAATCTGCTGAAAATCTGATTTTACATACGTCTCGTCATCCAAAACAAGGCAATGTGGTTTCGTCAACATCTAGGTGTAGAACTTCCGTGCACGTATTTAGCCGTTCATCGCGTTGGACTTTGTACGTGAGTAGTCCTTCACGTTTTACGCATCTAGCACGAAAGTTTTGATTAGATTTAGTTTCTTCGCAACATCTCGCACTGAACTGTTGGGATTCCTCTTGAAAGCTTGAACTACCCGTTTGTGATCCATAACACTATACGGAAATCCATTTTTGCCACTTTTTTCTCTCCGATCGATGGACAAACGTTCGTGGTACCGATTTAAAACACGAGACATCTTTGAATGTAGCATTCCTAGCTTCCTGATTATGGCACGATGAGAAAGATCCGGATTTTCGAAGTACGTGCGCAACATTTCTTTGCGCCGCTTCTGTTCTTTTGACTCCATCTTCGCAACGATTGCACATCTGCTAGTGAAACTCTCACAGCTTAAACAAATACACATTGAACTAATTCCACCCAAAATTTCAATAGAAAAAACCCAACGGATAAAAGGTTACAGCCGTTTAAGAGAGGTGCAATTTGATTCCGTATAACCTCTTACTACATTGAAATTCCATCAATTTTCAGGAAATTCCTGATTAATTTATCAAATATAATTGTTTTAATTCTGTTGGCGCTGGGCACACTGCTCCAGGTTTGAGATCTTCATTCACATACGAGGTGAGCTGCGAGCACGGCTGTCATCGAACGACTGATACATCGACAGCGTCTGTCAACGACGAAAAGAGAGGACAAAAGCAATCTTCAAAGTACAGTAATTCAGAATGAAAGTATAGTGAAAACAAAAAATGTTACTGAAAGTTTTGTAGGAGTCAATTCTATTATCATTCAATTCAATATTTTTATTCATCTTGGATTGTATATTTAGGATCTATAAGCAGTGAATTTTAGTGCTTTTACGCGCAGCTTGAAATTGCCAGCACATCGAAAGTGTGAGTAATAACTATATTTGTTACCTGAAAATGTTCACTTAATTTATTTGCAGTTTAAAGCTGCACTAAACCACCATCAGTGTTTTAAAAGTGCTGCTAAGAACTCGGTGAAATGAAGTGTTTGCTATATTTTCTATTCACTCGCCGTGACAAAGTCTGTTTTTGCTGTTGTTAACTCGTTAAATTTCCGAGGCGCATTAATTTTTGGCTCTATCGTGCCAATAGTCACCATGAAATTTAATGAACACATCAATCTAGACCATGAAACGCTGTAAAAACTTGTTATTTGTTTGGTATTTTGCTATGAAACAAAATATCCCGCAACACTAGAACTTTTTTCTTAGATAATTTTTTTTTGCTTAATTACTCAGAGAATTAGTCAACGCAAAACAACAAAAACCAACCACGATATCACAGTCAAGTTTGACAGCGGTGGCCATTTTGATCGTATGCTGGTTTCAATGGCAGTCAATAGGTTTTATGAAGGTTCTCAAGAAGTCTGAACATCTTTCACTCGAACATATTCAAAATCTCTATGGTCTCATAACGGTTTTATCATCTTGTTTTCACAACGGTCTACAGAGTGGGCCATGTTGTACAAATATCGGCTTCATAGAAGCATGGAAGATTCGTTTTATCAACAAAGCCGGGAGAAGTGCTACCCCGCTGGAAGAAAACTAGATCACACGTGCGAAGTTGCGTGATCAACCAAGCTGAAATCAGAATTGTCAATTTCTGAATCACAGGATGCTTACACTTTTATTTGTCCATCATATAAATGATTATAGCCCTGCTCAGAAGCAACATGTGCAGGGACGATAGAAGTTGATCAGTGATTGGCTGATCCGCATGAAGGTCATTTCGTGTATTGTACGTATAAGATGTAATGAAAGCATTTTATTGATGGCAAATGTATCTTACAACTCAACAAACAAGTGCTAGTGAATTTACGAAATCCCTGTTTATCTCAATCTTAAGAAACTGAAACATAATCTTAGTCGCCCATCGAAAGACGCCCATCACCGTCGCTTTAAGCTTCGTACTCTGTGCACATAGAACCTTACATTACGTAAAGCTCATTAGAAACACAGTCAAACCGATCGGCATCGTTTCGCTGCTCAACACATGCACATTCGCCATTCCTACAACAGCTTAATCAATATGCGGCAATCTTACTCAATGCACTCTTTCTCCGTCTGCCATCTTTGCCTCTTTCGAAGACAACAAAAAGTAAACCGATATATGGTGCTGCAGCATGTATGATCGAAAAACATAACGATAAAAAAATTACAATTCACAAAAACCGCATCACAATCAGTGACACCTTATATAGAAGAAGCTGATTTTTATATCCCGATCCCCCGTTCAGTCAGTCAGTTTTCAGCCGCGCAGCACTCCAACCAAAGAGAGTATTTCTAATAGGATCAAACGGATCATGATTCCAACGACGACGACACTCTCGGGCCAGCAAACGGCGGAAAATGTAAATAATACATGAAACTGATTGAAAAAGACAGCTGGGCGCGCGAGTCGGTGAGAAACACATAATGGAATCGAAGGAGAAATTTGATGTATGATTGCTAATTATACGACTTTGAAGATGCATTTTCTCGCCCTCGTTGCAAGTCGAGTCCCAGCTCAGCTCAGCGAAATGCAATTCGATCCGGCGATGAGATTAGAGCTGACTGATCAACCGAAACCAGTTCCATCGATTAGAAGCGGAAAGTGAGACTTTGGTTTTTTTTCGACGGATCGACGACGATGGTACAAATCCATAAATTTCCCTTTTCAATCAGCGTCACCACGGTAACCGCACACCGAAAAGAAGACCGCATCTTCGCCATTGCCGGATTGCGATCGGTGGACACATTGGACGAGAAAAATGCGAACCCATTGAACACACCACAGTGGGAATTCGATCCGGTACGAGGTTTTGAAAACGAGAGAAAAGTGATGGAAAAATACGATCTCACCCACTGTGGCCGCTCCGTGGCTCGACTGAATCTATTCATCCATCACCGGAGATGATCATGCAGAACGCATAACACGATCATTGTCTTACATATAAATTAGTGCAGTGCCGAGGAAGAAGCAGAGGAGGTGGCCGGTTGTCGTCATCGTTTTCCCGTTTTCACCACTCGATCACCGACGACGACGAACGACCGAACGGCTAGCATGGTCGTTGGACCAGATCCGATGAATTTATGGTCACAATTTAATTTGATTTAATTCAAAAAGCGCGCAATTCCTCTCTGCCAATGCACCGTTTCCCATCCCGAAAGAAAATTTCTCGCTTTCGCTGCTCCAAATTGGCAAGAGCTTTTATCTGGTACCGATCGAGCGCAACGGCGGTTGGCCACAGAGATGCAGTCTCTAAACGGTGGATGGGACGCGATCCGAAGTCGGTCAAAATTGAGTTTTGTTCGAATCCTTTCTCACCACTGCAGACCCACTGTCTCCCAATTCCAACCTGTCGGTTCATCAGGCTCCCGTGTGTGTGTTGCAGGGCAATGGGTGCTCCTCCTCCTCCAACCGACCGCGTGCCAATGAGTGTTGATGCATTTTTGGCTTCCTGCAGCAGTCGCCTCCAATCTACGTACGAGATGAGCAGCGCATTTTTCGCATGCTGAAGGAAATGCCTCACTTTTTACGGTCTCTGAGCTCTCTGTTTAAGTCGTCCGGGAGATGCAATTCCGCTCGTTATCGGTGCGATCTGATCTGCATTGCAGTGAATTTTCCCCCTTTTGTGCCGAAAGGAGTGCAGACGTCGTCCGTTCGTGGAATCGATGACGATAATGATGTGATTTTCAGCTTCAAACGTAAGAGGAGCGTAGCATTGGGAATGTTACTCGGCTGCGCGCTGTGTCTTCACACCTTAATGTGTTTGTATACACTTACTGGGGGCTCCTTTCTCCGGCCGGGCGGGTGATGGGGTGGACGAGTCATGCTGTGTTTGATGGGACTTCAACCAGGCTGCTCGGAGCTACGCTCTTCGCTAATGATACGAATTTTGAGCACTCGCTGAGTCGGCACCCAAAGTGATGACATTCCTTATTTGATGAGGCGTTCGATGCACTCGACCCGGCAAACGTGAGCCCATGGAATGCAACGGAATTGGATGCAAGTTCTCACGTTTCAGTATCCCTGTGCGGAGGGCATTGTTAGAGTTTGTTGGATTTTTCGGCACGGTTTTTGAATTGAGAGAACGGAAAGCTTAATTGCGTTGAATTTAAAAAGTGGTACAATTGATAAGCTTGAAGCAGTTTTAACAAGATCAGATGATATAAAGTAAGGAAACGTGCGTTATATACGTCACACCAAAATGACTATTTGGAAGCCACCTCATGCCATCGTCACATATTTTGTCGACTTTAATATGGATCGTCAAAGTTTCCCTATTGTTTGTAATGTACTTAATGGATGTTCCCTAAAACATCCCTAAATTGCCCTCATTCTTGATATCTTTGGATCTATAAAAGCCTAAAGTATCTGAGTAGCAATCCAAGCAACCGATTTTTGATAGAAGAGTAGGCCTTGTTTTGCTTCCTCTCGGTAAGAGACAGCCACCTCATTAAGTTGGAACGCATTCATTCTTGATGTTTATGTATTGCCGTTGGCTGTATCCTGAGCCTAGAGGTTTTGGCAGGAGTAAACAGTACCTTTTCAGTACCCTTTCTAGGAGCTATCATCTAGAATACTGTCCAAGTGTGGATTCAGTAACAACTTTATGATTGAAAACTTCGAAGAAGTTCTCGAATTGAGTATCCAGCCTAGATGCTTACGAATCTAAATTAACTATATGTCATCCGATATTAGTCTTCCAACCTATTAATCTCCTAGTCCACGCGTTACTTATCACAGTTTCTCCGTTGATTATACTCTCTTCATGAAATAAGCTACTTAAGAAGTTCAAATTCAACTTCGACCTTATTTAATTCCCCATTTGTTAATTAAATAGTATCAACATGTCACTTGCGATTGAAGAATGTTCACTGATGGGTCCCGCATTGATGGTCCACTGGTTTTGGTGTCTACAATGAATACTCATTTGCCCTCCGGCAACTTCAGGAGCCTTGTTCCGTATATGATGCTGAGCTGGCAGCAGTCGATTTTGCATTGGGATAATTTCATGTCCTTAGACCATTACTTCACCTTCTCGGATAGTCTCAGTTCTATTGAGGCCCTCCTGTCGATGAAAACAGTGAGGTACTCATCTTACTTTCCGTCAAAAATAAGGTAGCAGATGTGTGCGTAGGTCGAAAGATCATTTAGGATTACTTTTGTATGGGTCCCCTCACATTTCTCAATTCCAGGCAATGAGAGGGCGGACTCTCTATCAAAGGATTGTGGATAGAAGAGTTTCACATGATGAATTTTTTCCATTAGTAAAGCCTGTTCAGGTTAAATTTTGGGCACTTTTCTTTTAGTGCAGATTTTGAATTATTTCGTGGATCGCTGAGACGTTTCACTTAAATGGCAGTTGAAACTCTCCGCTTTTTTCGTGGTACAATATGTTTACATTCTTGTTACATTCAGTGAAATGGCGTACAATCAAGTGGAAGTGCGCAAACGTATTTGGTACGAACGGCAGCCAAATCCAAAATTTATCGGTACGCGATCTTGCCAAGAAACTAAAACTACCGAAAAATACCGTCTTTTGTGTTGGCAAATCATTTGACCTGGACTTGACTGGTTGGAAGGGGAACATATCGAAAAATATGCTCCTGACAAATGGACAAGAAGGTGGTAGCCAATTTTGAGAAAAATTCCAATCTTTCTGTGCGAAATGTGGTTCACAAGTCATAAGTACAAAATGAAGCAGAGGCAATGGCTGAAGGCGTACAAAAAAAAAAGTGCCCAACCGTGATGACAAGCAAAACTTCACTGCAAAAAATTGTATACCAATTTTTTGCAAAGATTTTCTTGTATCATAATGGACGACGCAACATACGTACGCGAAAACTTTAAACAGGGTCTGGCTCTTTATACCTCAATGAAAGGCAAAGGTGTACAGATTCTCGAAGAAGCATTTGAATTGGCAGGTCATATGTAGTTGTGGTAGAACATCTAAAAGTTACGTCTCTACCGGCACTATCAATGAACGAAAAAAAATGTCTGCAAAAGCGATGGCTACCGTTTTTCAGAAGCCACGACTCTCCAGCTCTGTTTTGGTCCTGGAATGGTATAAGGCACTTGAGATCAAATGCGTGCTAAAAACAGCCAATCCTCCAAACTGTCCAGAACTTCACCCAATAGAGAAGTACTGGGCTCTAGTTAAGCGGAAACTTTTTGAAACTAAGAAGAAAGCAAATGATACTGATGATTTCAAGAGAAGATGGAGAATCGTCGCGACGGGCGTATCTGAGAATAGCGTACGGAACCAAAAAAAATGGTGCCTGAAATTTAACGTGGACAGGCTTCACGTCAGAGTTCTCTTCAAAGTTCGCAAAACGATTGGATAAGTAATTCTCTTGTGCGGTGGTTACATATCATTATTCAAAATATTTCTCCAAGATCGTGGTTTAAAGGTCTTGATGTTAGTCGGCGTTTCATTCGTGCGATGTCAAGACTTAAGTTCAACCAATACTCACCAGACGCACACCTCTACAGAATTAAGCTCGTCGATAGCAATCCTTCCTACATGCAAGCGATCTAGGAATTTCTTTGTTTGTCCCCGTCGTCATGGTAGTCGTGTCAGCAGAATCAGCAATGCGAGAAGAGTTGTTATTATGGTAGTGATAGTGAATTGAACCTTACTTGTGTTGCTAGCTTGCGGTTGTATCGCAGCTACTTTGGCTGGAATGGATTTGTTAGCTTTGAACTTGATGGTTTTAAAACAAAGACTTTTCGTAGAAAAAATGCAACACACATGCATGCAGTGTCTTGATCGCAGCGAAAAAGAATTTGCGAGGCATATTTTCTAGTTACGGCGTATATCAGTACGTGTTGTTGCTGTGTGTGAGTGTGTTGGCACTTAAAAGAAATAAGGTTCCTCAGATGTACTGAAACTAGATACGTGATCAAACATTCGGGGATCAAGTATTAAGCTACGTATCAGCTAAAACATATTGACAAACATTATTGGTTCATGTAAGCGGATGCACTAATTACACGGAGAAATCCAGACGTGCGGCGTGCGTGTTTTTATGTCTGTCTCTTTCTTCTCGTATTCTGAGTTATGTGCGTTTGTGCGTTTTTGTTGTTCAATCTGTATGTATTCTCGTTGCAGTTTGAAACCGGAGAAAATAACTCACGCAGATCAATTTAACTGATTTCTCATATGGTTGCATCACCAGATGCGCCAAAGTGCAAACGTTCAGAAATAGAGTTAAATCGTTTGGCGCTAGTGGGTTGATCCAGTTTTCGGCTGCGACGATAATATAATCCTTGTGGTGAGTTGGATTACACAGAAAAAAATAATTAATATTAACAAGCGTGTAAAATTTCCTCTTGCTTAATTTCAACCCAAAGGAACGTAAACAACGAAGTTGTATGCAATCTTCCATGCACCTTACATCAGTGTTTGTAATATATCATACAACAGGCTAGATGCAGGCGTTATCTGACCTCAATTTACATGAAATATCCCATTAATTTCTGCCAAATCTAGCATTTCCTTTATGTGCATTAGAAAACGCATAAAATTCAATGTTTCTTTTTATCTGTGTAGTGGCCATTCAGGAATTTGCGGTGGTAGCGGAGAGAGATATATTAAACAATTTCTTGCCCTAAATTTTAATTCTTATCTCAATCATTCTCCTATTGAATTCCCCTTATTATTTATTAATTTATTTATTCATATTTTTATATTTTTTATATGCTTTTAGATCCAATCGTCATGCTAACTCTCGTACGTTTCTTTTTAAAAATGTTTCCTATTATTTTCCATTTTATGCCGTTTATTAATTAGTGTTCTGATCACATCAAGCTTCAACCGTAATTTTTTCAGTTGTCACTTTATGACGACTCATGTTACCTATGTTACTGTTAATATTATTTTTCAGGAGATTCCGGATGCTGGTGCCCTGCGTATCATTTGTTGTCGTTGTTCAACAGGGGCAACCCCCTTTCTAATAACATTTCACTACATGTGTCACTAATTAGGGGTCGAAGAGCCCTCTTCATATCTCTTCACATTTCAACATAATATGTTGATTGAATTTGTGTCTCTGACGGTTCCAAAAAAGTTTGAATAAGAATGCAATTGAATTCATCACATAAAGGGGGAATGATTTAATACCGATTTTGTTTATATTTATATTGTTCCAATAATATTGCTGTTATTGTTACATCAGCAAAGTAACATATTCGAACATTTTTCTTCTCTTTAACATTATGCTAGTTAAAAGGCCTTGAATCTAATTTTAAGACTTTTATTCGAACATTTTTCCTCGTTGGACGCCATGACGAACTCGAAAGCGAACTAAAAACTACTAGGTTGTTGTTTTCTGTTCCTAAGTTATGTTCCTCAAACCATGGTTTAAGTGTTAACTGTTTGAATAGGTTGTAGTATAATTTGCCTTTGCTTACTGAGAGTTTTGTGTATTCTTGAATCCAATCTTCAAGTGTTTCCTGTTTTGTTAGATTGAACGTATCTTCCATTGGTATTTTTGAATTTACACTTTGAGGAGCCTGACAACCTTCTTTTGCCAGTTA
Source organism: Aedes japonicus (assembly GCA_034211315.2). NCBI lineage: Eukaryota > Metazoa > Arthropoda > Insecta > Diptera > Culicidae > Aedes > Aedes japonicus. The sequence continues at coordinate 66,897 of JASCZW010006481.1, forward strand.
GTCAGCTTTTTCGTTACCTGATACTCCTTTATGTACTGGGGTTTAATAACTTTGTCTGTTGTGTTTAGTTTTGTTTCTTTGTTATGACTTAAGAAATTATTGCTTTTTTTTGTTACTTATACTAGTTAGAGCAAATTTTGAGTTCGTTTTGTGTTTAAGATATCCAAAGCTGTGTCTATTGTCACTACATTCACTATTGATGATTCTCTACTAACATTGCATTTAATTTTTTTTTTTTTTTTCTAACCTTATTCCTATGCAATACGATTCATTTATTTTTGATCCTTTTGTTTAAACTTTATGAAAACTTTCGTATTTTTGTTTAAAGTTTGTATACAATAGTATACAAATAATGTTATTTATATCATTTTTATTAATCTCCGGTATGTTTTTTTTTATGTCTTCTTCGATGCTATTTGTTAATTTATTTCTTGCTGCTTTTTGCTGCTCCTGCATATATTGTTATTCCATTGTCAATTTGTGATCTAATCATTGTTTTATAAATCAGAAGAGCAGCAATCGAACAAAGCAGAACAACAAAAACCAACCACGATATTAACGTGAAGTTTGACAGCTGTGGCCATTTGGCCCTATACCGGTTTTGATGGGGGCCATTAGGTTTTATGAAGGTTTTCAAGTGGTCATAACATCTTTCACTAGAACCTTTTCAATATCTTTATGATCTTGTGAAGGTTTTATTAATTTGTTTTCACAACCGTCTATAGAGTGGGTACACTTTGTTCACATTTTGGCTTTAAAGATGCATAGAGGAGGTGTTGATAAACAAAACAGTTTTGAATGTAGTTTTATCAACAAAGCCGGTAGGAGTGCTATACGGCTGGAGTAGAGCTAAAATTGTTACCTGGGCTCTCTGTTTGACTTGATCAAGCTACAATAACCACTGATAATTCTAATGATGCTATTGCATGAAGGGCCAAAAATGGGTTGAGTGGATCGATAAGCAACATCACTTTTACGTTTCCACAGAGATATAAAGAATCTCCTTCCAACAACAAGATTGAACAATTGGTCATAAGAGTGAGCTTTCTAACATGAGGATGCCCAAATGGGAGGGAAGAACAGCAATTTACAAAAATCTTGAATTGAGGTATCCTGAAAAAAATGGTTAAATCTATTGAAATTTTACAAAACTAACAATTATACATTTTAATTAACTGCTTACCATGAAAAATGGAAAAACAGCGCTCAATGAATTAGAATTTCAGCTCAGATTTGGTAAAATGTGCATTTGAACACATATAATTTAAATTATTTTACAATACCAAATGACCTGGAAGACTTGAAAAACGTCATGCAAAAAAAAGTACATCCCAAGTTTCGATAGCCTGAAACCAATTATATGAAATAATATACTATCATATCATAACAACAAGGGACTGTTAGAAGTGAGCATGAGCATGAGCATTATTGATCGCCCGAGGTTGCTACTCCGTTATTTCCAGATCAGTTGTTATTACACAAAGAACCAAAAGATGATGCTTGAGACAAGCATACATCCTCAATGTGTAAAAACTGGTGATCTTAAACTAAGGCAATACCGGCGCCGGTTTCACCCGAATGAAGGTCATGTAGGGAATGGGTAGGAATATGACGTGATACTCGCTTTATTGGACTTTGCACTTCCACGAGAAATCACTGGGATGATGGATAAAATGGTTGGGTTGGCAGCGGGATCTGTTTTGGTAAACAGTGCACTATGGTCCAGATCACGAATTTACGAGGAAACATGCTCCCAGCGCCTAAACTTGAAACTTTACAGCAAAGTAATGTTCTACAATATGGTTTGTATCATCAAGGCCCATTTTTTGATGTTAATTAAAATTAGAGTGGTCCCCATTTTCAAGGAAATACAAAAACTAACTTTTTTATTTGCAGAAATAGACGTTTACATTCTTTGGCAAAATTGTAGCGCAAAAAATTTAATGGAATTTTTATTAAAAATTTTTTTTTGTACCTTAAAAATTGACCGATTTTGCCCTTTCTTTTTTATTTCAATTCCCACCGTAAAGTTAAGTTTGGACGAGTTTTAGAACTTTTTAAGACGCGTACTTTGGTATACAAATTTTGCTAGCTTCAATAAATAAATAGTTATTGAAGTTTTTCTTAATAAAATACGCCCTTTTTAAATGTTGATTTTCATGATTGGGGCAAATACAAAAAAAAATTAAAGACGTCATTGAGAAGGACAATTTATATTGTTTAATATATGTGAAAACTAGAGATATGTTATTTCTCTATCTTTAGAAAATTACATTTTAATCTGGGATGGTTTAAGAAGAAAAACTTCTATGATTATTGATTGGTTGAAGCTAACGGCAAATTAAATACATCAAAATACGCGCCTTTAAAAGTTCTACAACTCGTCCGAGCACAACTTAACGATGAAAATTGAAATAAAAAAGTAAGGACAGAAAAACTTTTTTTTATGGCTCACCCTAAGTTGACGAGGGAAAAGTTGCTCTAAATCGGTCAATTTTCAAGCTACAAAAAAAAATGTTTTATAAAAATTTTATGAAATTTTTTGCGCTACAATTTTGCCAAAGAATGTAAACATCTATTTCTGCAAATAAAAAAGTTAGTTTTTGTATTTCCGTGAAAATGGGGACCACGCTAATTTTAATCAACATCAAAAAATGGGCCTTGATGATACAAACCATATTGTAGAACATTATTTTGCTGTAAAGTTTCAAGTTTAGGCGCTGGGAGCATGTTTCCTCGTAAATTCGTGATCTGGACCATAGTGCAGTGTGCTGAATGCAACTGACGTCGGCAGCCTATAAGATATTTAACTATGTTCTCAATTTATTCACTGTGCAGAGATGCACATTAAAGCTATTCAAATTTTGGCACTGATTCAAACCAACAGTAAAGATGTTTTTGGGGCCACTCACAAGTGTGGGTAGTTTATTTCAATGGAATACAAGAACCCGTTAAGAACATCGAGTTTGAGAACCGATTTAAATCAACGGTAAGATGCTGTTGGGGCCACTCACAAGTGTGAACGGTTTATTTCAGCAGAATACAAAAGTATGTAAAAACACCAAGTTTGAGAACCGATTCAAACCAACAGTAGGGATGCTGTTGGGGTGTGGATGGTTAATTTTTTTAACAAGGAACAGTTAAAAGTGGTAGACAAAATCAAACTGTGTGACCAGTCAACCAGTAAGGACAAAACCAATCGAATTTTACTAAACAAGCAAGAGCATATTTGGACCGTTTGATCCTGAAAACAAAATGCAAAATATGATAATCCCTGAAAGTGCCACAGAGACTAATTTCAGTTTCATACATCACACTGAACTGAAGGAATGAACATTTGATCTACATTTTCAAACAAACCGAGTGTTCCATCGAATGTGCAAATTCCAACCTTTCTTATCTGACACCACACGAGATCGACCTCTGGAAAAAAAAAGATCAACATCCCGCCAGATCCAACAGCTCCGACTCTCGTATGTTTATTTATTTTCTTTTTCCTACAAAACCCGCCACACGGCTGGATCTGATACAGATAAACCAGCTGGCAGAGCCCAACCGGTTCGGTCCTCAAGCTCCATCGGCCATCGGCCGGGAGTGGAGTGAAAAACACAACATGACCAAGGAAAAGTGAAAACTAGAGTAAATTGATAAAAACTGTTAGCGTAAGTGATGATGACGACGACGGCGACGACTCGGACGATGGCGATGATGCGGGAGAAAAACATGCCTTTGGGTAACGAGAGTCAACTGATTGTGCACCGGACTGGTTTGCGGAAAGTCTTCTCCCCGAAGGTGGCGGATCATATCAGCCAGGAACATGAGTGGTGAAAGACGCGACGGGCACTGATATGAAGTCCACCACTCACTCACTCACTCAACTCCGAACGGGGACCAGTCAGGATCGCCACCGACGACGTGTTCGTCTTATCGAGTCAATGTGCACGACTTTTATTGAATTCCTTTGGGCTCTTCAGTCGATTACTTTCACATTACCGAACCGTCGAGAGTCGGACGGTGTGAGGAGAGAACAGAACTCGGAATCACATATAAATAAAACATAATTCCCATTTTGTGAAATTTGATTCAACATTTCATGACAAGTGATGGGCATGTCACATATGTAGCGAACAGAAGAAAAAAAACGAGTGGTCAGTTAATGATTGATGGATCGAAAAGATCAACATTTGTCGAAAGGAAGGCCTGCACAATAGTACAAGGTTCGACATTGCGGTTGCTCGGCCGGAATGGTCCAGTTTGTTTTATCACCTCTGGGGTCTCCGACTTGTGTAAGTTGAAAAAGGTGTCCAAGATCGGGCGGGCATGCGTAACATCTCTCACTTTCGCATGTGTGTAGTATTTAAGTAGCGAAGTTTGTGTAGATCGAAAACCGCCCAAGGTGCCCGCAAGTGTATCTCATCACATCACATCACATGTGAGGCACAAGGTTGTCGCAGATATCCTCCGTCACTACTGCTGGCCAGGCAGGCTGGACTTGGAGGGGAGTTGAGCCGTATTGAAAGCGAACATCTGGTTTAAGGTGGAGCACAGTTGCGTGTTGGTGCGAGTGGATTGCCTCCGGGCAGCAAAGATGAGGTGTCATGGCGTTGTCTGCTTCGACGTTCGGGGCGACGACGCGCTAAGAAGAACGTCGCAAATTAGAGCAATGAGGCAATCGCTAGTAGCGCCATAATCGCAGCAGATTCTTAACCGGTCAAGCAAGCTGCCGCACACACGCACACCCGTTTGCAGTAGATAGCAGAGGCTGGGTGTTTGGAAATATTGATTTACCGGGTCACCAGGTGGGTAGATTAGCTTTTGTGACTGTGGCTAAGATGGGTGGTTTATAATGATAGTTCGGAGTAGAGAAAAAACGGGTTGGAGTTAGTTATACTCGTGTTCTTGTTCATATATAGTGTAAAACTGCCAGGAAATTTCAGAACAGGTCATGGTAACATCATTAAACTGGGTTCAACTATTCTTTCTTCTATCTTTCAATTTTCCTCATTCATTCGATATTCTTCTGCACAGTGGTTCAGAATGCTTATTTAGCTGGACAGATACATTTTCAGGCTAAGTTTGAAGTTGGAGCAAAATTGTCTTCCACAACATTGTTTCTAATAACCAGACGCTTTTTTGGTGTGAATGAAAACTAGGGTGGTCCTTTTTTTCAGAGAAGTCGAAAATTTAACTTTTTATCTGCAGAAACTAAGGCATACATTATTCAAAAAAGTTGAAGAATAAATAATTTCATGCAATTTTAATGGTATCATTTTTTATGTACCTTTTGAAATGACCGAATTGGAGCATTTTTCCTACCTAGCTTAGGGCGTCCCTATAAAAATCAGTTATTTTGCTGTAACTTTTTTATTTCAATTTTTTTAGCAAAGTTGTCTTCCTATTGATTCTAGAACAATAAAAGTTACAACTTCTGCTGTGCTGCAATTGCATCTATCGTATGTCAAACAAAAGTAATTATGGTTTTTGTAAACAAAATAGGCTTAATTTTTTCAAACGTTGGGGCAAACCAAAACATTATTTTTCAACATAATTTGAAAGGATTTTAATTATATCATGTTTGAAAACTGTAGATAAATTATTTTTTTCAAATTGAGTAAAACACATTTGAAAAGGGCTTTGTTTTACAAGTAAATCATTCATCACTCTCTAACGGTAAGAGATATCGGCATGATTTATACGTCAAAACTTTTATCTTTTCAAGTTATAAAAATCATTCGAAGACAAAGTTAAAAAAGTAAGAACAAAAATTGTTTTTAGGGACACCGGGAATGATGCTCTAATTCTGTCACATTAAAAGGCACAGAAAAAATTATGCAATCACAGTTGTTTGAAATTATTTATTCAACAACTTTTTTGACTAAGTACGCCTTTATTTCTGCAAATAAAAAAGTAAAATTTTCGATTTCTCTGAAAATAAGGACCACCCTAGGTTTCATTTACTCCAAAAGAAGCGCCCTGTTATTAGAAACAACAGTGTAGAAGACAATTTTACTGCTCAGCGACAAACTTCGGCTGAAAATGTATCTTTCCAGCTAAACTCACATTCTGAACCACTGGCTTGTTCGACTAAGAACGCCTTCAACTAAATGTGGAAAAGTTCGGAACACCTTTCAAAAATATTTCTCTATCACAGTTTTGATACACAGATTGAAAAAAATGTGTAAGTTTCTGCGTTAGCTAATGCACGTATACGGAATGCTAGATTTGGCATTGATTCATGGAGAATTTTAGGTGAATTTTATGCAGATATCACCTAAATCAAATATAGAGACTGTTCATTTTATAAAGAGAACACATTTGTAACTCGATAAAGAGCAGACGCTTTACTCAATTTTGATGAACTTACTTCATTGTGTTATTCAATACACTAACACATGACTGTCGTTTTCTATCTGATTCTAAATGGTTTGAGTTTAGCAAAATGGATTGAATTGATACCCAAGCAGCACACTACCATCATAATTAGTTGCAGCAACTTGATTATGACTAACTAAGTTACATTTATGTTTTCCCAACTGAATTGCAACATGTGGGCTACTAGGGTAAGTTCGCTAAAATTTTGAATATTCAAAAGTACGACAAGGGACTTCCTTGTAGGCATATTGCTGAAATTGTGAAAAATCGAAAGCTGGTGTGCACAAAATCATCAAAAAGTTTGGAGAGGAGCATATTGCGGACAGTCTGTAAGGAGGAGAAATGAGTTGAGCTTCTGTTATCCGAAAAATCGAGCACAGTCCGACAGGTTGCCAAGAAACTGGGAGTATCCGTTAGATTTGTACAAAGTGCCATAAAAAGAAATGACATCAGGACATACAAGAAACAAAAAACACCAAAATAGAGCGCAAATTAGCTGAGACGAGCCAAAGAGCCGGAAGATTAATAAAATGTTAAGAACGCATCCAAATCGTAACATTTCGCTGGATAGCGAAAAATATTGCAAACTGGGCACAACGTCGCTACCGGGAGCCGCAGCTTTATAATGCGGTTGTTGAGAAAAACGTACTTGATGACTGCAGAACGATCGGAATGGAGAAGTTCGTCAAACAGTTCTTGAGTGGCTAGCTATTTGATCATGTTCCAATACAAGTTTGCCATTTTCAAACTCCCTCTTACCCCCTTCCGCTGTTTTGGCCCAATCTTGCATCCACTCACTACGCTTCTGCTACACTAGATCTGATGAAGGAGCATGGTATTAATTTTGTGCAAAACAAGGATAATCCACCAAATTGCCATGAATTGTATCCAATCGAGCGCTACTGGGCAATAAACAAGCGGCACCTCCGAGAGGATGGCAGAGAGACGCAATTGATCAATGATTCCAAAAAATGTGGTCATCTGCTTGCCGAAAGGTATCGCAGAGAACCGTAGGAGCATTTGGATGAAAATATTTTATTTTTTTTTCATGATAAAGAGACAGCAGTGATTATTACGCATCAAGAAATTTTACGCGGCTGTTAAAATTTAACATTTTTTTCTATGAAAACAATGTATGACGATGTATGACATGTACTAGCACCCATTGTAGCACGGAAACTAAGTCCGACAGCAGTGAGCTCTTCTCGCTGTTAGACTTGAGCAAGCTTTAATAACCACTGATAATCCTAATTATGCCATTGTATGAAGGGCCGAAAACGGGTTGGGTGGATCGATAGGCAACATCACCTTTACGCATCCACAGGGATATAAAGAATCTCCTTCCAACAACAAGATTGAACAATTGGTCAAAAGAGCAAGCCGTCTAACATGAGGATGCCCCAATGGCCGGGGAGAAGAGCCCGCCCTCTATTCACAAACTGTTAGCAATGGGGAGTTGGCATTCCCACTCTCCCCATCCAGAGTGCTTCAATCGGGTGCCCTGATGGTCCATCTCATTCCCATGAAATATTTATATAATAGTGTATATATTAATGTAAATGAAAAATACTACAAGCATTCGTATCAATTATATATGATCTTCATTCGTCGATTGATCCTAAAATGCTAGAAATGTTGTAAATTGTCAATGTGAGGAGTTCTGTGGGTCCACGTTTATGCACGTTTTTGTTCGTTTTCAGTGATAGCAGCAATTCATCAGAAACTTGCTCCTGAATTTTTTTAATAAATCTTTTGAAATTTTGCAGAATTAACATTTATACATTTTACTTTACTGTTGCCCTGGTCACTTTTTGCTGTTTGATGTTTATTTTATAACAGCAATCTACTTTTATTTTGGCTGACCCAATAGTAAAATATCCATTCTCAAACCGGACATGAAAAAGAAATTCAGTAATAAGATGGATGGTTCTAGATTTCGGCAGAGTGTTCATCTCTCGTCGTGGGTTAATTGGGCTGGTTCATCTCTCGCCATAGTCACTCAAATAATTTTTCGGTATTTTCGTAACCTGTCCGGGGGTGAGATTCGAACTCGTGACTTTGGCGTGAGAGGTATGGATGTTAACGACTACGCCGGGATCGCTCCCTTTTTGGAAAAGTTGTTCAGAAGGTCAAGGGCATTCAACAGATGGACCGTTATGTTCGGAATTCTACCACTACGTGGCGCTAGTGAGGATGCAAAATTGAGCCTTTATAACTTGTTCTATCTCGTGATCCTGATAAGATAGACAGTTCTAGTTCTCGGAAAAGTTGTTCAGAACGTCAAGAGCGTTCAAAAGGTGTACCGTTTCATTTGGAATTCTACCGCTAGGTGGGGCTGGGAAGCATGAAAAATTAAGATTTTTTAACTTCTTCTATCTCTTGATTCTGATAAGATATGGTTGAACAAGGGATGGTTATGTCGGTTCATATATAAAAGCAACGTGCGAAATGTAAGAATCAAAGAAGAATGTGCATCAGCAGATACAGCTGCATTGAGTCCCCTTTAAAATTGATTAAAATTATTGAGGATGCAGACCAAGAGTCTTCAACGCCTATGAAACTGGTCTATTTTGGAAAAAGATGCCTTGTAGATGTTACATAGGTTCAACTGAACGTACGGCATCTGGGTTAAAAGCCTTGAAGGATCGCATCACACTGCAGTTTTGTATATGTATGTACATATGCGCATATAAATACAACTTTGCCGATGACTAAAACTATCCATCTTATCAGATTCTTGACACAAAACAAGTTGAATATGGTGAATTTTGCATGCTTACTAGCACCACGTAGTGGTGGAATTCCAAACAAAACGGTTTATCTTTCCAATTCCTTTGACCTTCTGAACGACTCTGCCGAAAACTAGAACTTTCTATCTTATCAGAATGACGAGATACAACGAGTTGGAAATGTTTATTTTTGCATGCTCGCTAGCGCCACATAGCGGAAGAATTCCGAACAAAACGGTTCATCTATTGAATTCCCTGAAGACTGCACCTTTGCAGATATTAAGGGTCTCGAGATATGCCATCATTAATGTATCTGTATTATCTCTACTTATCCCCACACACATTCACTCCGGTCCTATTTTGTGTTCTGGCCCTGGGGCTCTCGCTTGCCTCTTATAACTTATTGGGCTATCCATTCCACTGTTAAGAAAATCTTCTAAGTGTTTTTCATTGCAAAAGACTTAGCATGTTATCGTAGTTTTTTTTGTACACGGATTTTGGAGTAGACCGGGTTTTTTTACATGGATTTCGGAATTGGCACGAGTTGGAAAAAAACGTGCAAAAATAACGTGTTAACTCCGGAATCTGTGCAAAAACAGCCGTGTAGAAAAAAAACCGTGTAAAAAACCGTTTAAAAAACGTGTAAATAAAACCTTACACACTTAGATTTTTTTACAGAAATCTGTAAAGTTTTACCAAATTCGCAACAGCTGAACGTTCGGTAATCCGATTTTACGGTTTTCGGCGTAACTTTACAGATGTCCCGGGATTCTCTCATTTCCCGGGAAATATTTCAAGTAATCCTGGGATTCCGTGCATCCCGATTTTTTTCTTGTTATGCTTTCCTATTTTTGTTCTTACATGCCAAAACAGTAGACATATTTTAATATTAGTCATCTGGGGAGAGTTTTTCCGAAAAGAATCCTACGTTTTTCTGAATTTGATTGACCTAAACTCAAATTTGGATAGTTTTAAACAGCCGTGTTGGAATTATCTGTGGCATTAACATATTTTGGTACAGTTAGTTCACTGAAATCCGTTATTAGTGGGGTAACATAGTGTTTGAGTAATTATTCACAGGTAACACATTCAATTTTAAGGTACACGTGAAGAAGTTTTCAAGACTCATTTGATAAAACCAAGCATCAAACTAGATATTCTACATAACATCGATAAAATAGTCATAAAACTCTCTTAAGTTCCAAAAGGTCCATACTACAGGAGGTTCTCAAGACTATATCCCAAGGTTCGCTTAAAACTTGATAGTTTTATCGGTACATACTTGTAATGATATTCAAGACATACTTAAAACTAAGATAAAACTACCACAAGTATTGATAGTTTTATGATTTTCCTCTTTAAGAACACTTCTAGTCCGTCACAAATATGCTTCGAAGATTCCATTTTTTGATTCGTTCTGCTTAATTGGTTATTTATTTGTTTGTTTATGGTTGAGTGGAAGCTACTATATTTCTCTTCCAAAGTGGATACGCATGTAAATTAATTGTAAAATTTACCATGAATGCATTTGTTTTTTGCCTGCAAATGATGAATTTTTCATACGACATTCAGTTTATTGGTGTTTTATTACCCTTTGAATTATTGCTAGAACATTGATTTATTTAAAAAATAAAATAAATAGTTGAAAATTCAACTATTAGGTGACAAGGCTGATAAATTGTTAGATCTTGAATAAATTGTGTCTACAATCCATTTTATGTTTCAAAATGAATTTTAAACAGCATTGTTTGTTCGTACCATTGGAAAAATGAGAGTTTTGTTGCATACTTATGAAAATGGCTATCATTCCGAGGGAATCCAGAATAGCCACGCTCGCCATTTATCTAATGGTTTTATCTAAAACTACCATAAAACGCAAAAAAAACTATATTTCTTGCACAAGACTAACAAGCTTTTTTGAGGAACGCGATAAGTTCATCTTTATTTATTCTACTCTTGAAAAAGATGAGTTACGCTTGAATGAAACTTGTTTGAATTGCTCAAGGTAAACAAGTCTTTCGTTAGATAGCCATAAAATCAGTGTGAAAAAGGCGATGTGCCGATGATGTATAAACAAAGAAAATGTGACCGCGCAAAACAAAAGTGCCTATGCATAATTGTTGTTCTTAGTCATAATTACAGCTTATTATTTAATATTTTTATTCACCAGCTTAAGTCGATAAAAAACAAAAAAAAAAATTTAACTGGAATATGCTAACAATGGTTTTGGGAACAATGATCTATATGCTAAACCTAACGTCGGATGAAGTGCGCTGTGTAGTAGATCACTGAGCAATTTCAGCGCAACACTTCCGACTTTAGATATAACGGTGGTGAACAAACGATAACGCATGGCTATAACGCACTACCTGGGACGTTAGGTTTAACTTGCACAACTGGCATAAAATTAATGATCATGAGTTATGATTTTTGGTTTTCAACTGGCGATACATTGCACCATTTAATTTGATTCGTTACAAAAAAATAGCACGCATAACGCATAGACCCTTCTGATAAGTTAGTCTCAGTGTGCTGCGAATCCAATGGAATCTAGCGATAAAAAAAATGTCGTTGGTGGCTGAGTTCAAGGGGTATTCAATATATTGGATAGGTTTTTATTGAATTTCCGCTTGAACGATCCACTATTTTATATTTTTCCTTTTATATTTTTCCTATTTTATATTTTACCTTTCACCTATGAGCGTCCATTGTCCAGTTTGTTTATTTTTCACATAATGTTCTTTCTCAAGAGTATGTGCTCTTATCCGAAACCAAATGGTTCTAAGAGCGTTTTATGGCAGCATTTTCAAGATACATTTATCTTAAAGAAGAATGTCATAAAACTTTTTCAAAGCTTTTATCAGGTTTTATGAAAGTTGCGAATCGATGTCTTGAGAGGGGACTCAAGTATCTTATAAATTTACTTATAAGGTGAATTACACTTATGAAGGTTTCTTCAAGTGTTCTTTAATCACTCTTAGGAACTGTTAATCAATTAAAATCACCTTAACTTGGAATATGCCCTGATAAAACCAGATGACCTCCAAAATACTTTGATAAAACTACCATAAAATAGGAATAAAACCAATTTGCATTTGAATTGTTACTTGGGCTATCATATGCTATCAGTTTTCTCGAACAGGAAATTCACTGTTTGCGTATTTGAGTTGTATCTACTTTTTTTTTTTTTTTTTTTTTTTTTTATATATAATAGTTTTATTTGTCTGGTCGTTTGATTTCTATTTACAATTTGTTATTCTAGATCTAGGTAAAATTTCAGTGCGTCTAGCTCAATTCTATCATTACTTTCGCATACAAAGCAGATGAATTTAATGAAAATTTTAAGCACTTCCACTCGTTTTCTCCTGTCTACTCCTGGCAAGGTGGGTTTTACTAAGTCCTCAAAGGATAGTCGTCTCCATCCACCCAAGATTCCTGTAATTCTCTGCTGAAGAACCGTCCAAGCCGGGCCGACGCGAGCGCATTCATGAAACTTGTGGAGGAGCGTTTCCACTGTGCGGTTTCCACAATGTGTGCAGTTCTCGTTTTCTACTCGCCGCATGACGAAAAGCATTTTGCGGTGCTCAATCTTCTCGTTCATCAGCAAGTAAAGTTTCGTCCGCTGTTCTGAAGAAAGCTTCCTCGAACCAATGTTTCGCCACGCGTGTGGCCAGTCAGGAGCCGGATTGTTGCGTTCTACCGCTTGGCAGTTCGGTTTGCTGGATGAAGTACTGGTGGATTAGATCGGCGGAGGGGTTTTGTTGGATTTGGAGGGGATTTCGGATAAATTTGAAAGGATTTGTCTAAGGTCTGGAAAATCTATTGAGATAGGTGGGCGAGGATTTGCGTGGAAAACAAAGGATCTATAAAAAGGAATGGATTCGATCTCTTGCAGATGTCGATTGATTGCGAGCGACTTACATTTAAGCGCCGGAAGTTGCAGCTTCAGCCCTCCATTCTCCCTGCTGCGTGCGAGTTGCATCATTGGTACACGTCCTATCATCCCTCTCCAAAGGAACGTTCCCATTGCTGCTGTTATTTTGGCTGTATGTACTGCCAACGGTGGTAGAATTGACGCAAGATACCATATCCTGGATGTGGCGAACGTATTAAGAAGAATTACTTTCTGGTGCAGAGTCAGCATGCGCTGGGAATGTAACCACACTTGGTGCGCAAACTTCCCCACTTGCGCATTCCAGTTCAACGTTGTCATCAGCCGTATCGAGTTTGCAAAGACGACACCCAAGATTTTAACAACATTAACTGTTTGCAGCCCGGGGGTGTTGATTGTGTTGCCTTCGCAAAACCCGACATTGACAGCAACAGTTTTACGCAAATTCAATTTTGCGCCAGCAGCCTCTCTCAAATCGGCTAAACAGTTCATTAATGCGTCTGAATTGCTCCGTTGTTGAAATAATACACGTCACATCGTCCGCATACACACACGCAGTCGCAAATTCTCTCGAGCCTATATACCAGTGGATGCAGGTAAAGAACGAAAAGATGCATTGAAAGGGGTCCCCTTGTCGTACCGAGCGTTGGATCTCAAATGATCGAGACAGATTCCCATTGATCAATAGCCGTGAGGTGGACCGGCTGGCGATGCGTGCGAGAAGAGTGATGAGATTCGGGTTGAACCCAATTTCAGTCATTCTTGCGAATGTGTACGAGTATGGCACTCTATCGAATGCCTGCATGTAGTCGTAACTCAGGAGTTTCGCTGGGAAGCGGTGGTGACGCAAATAGGCAATCCGATCTTTCAGAGCAAGAGTGGCTTGAAAGATGTTGCGCTCTGAGTTCGCACATTTCTGCCCGTCACTCAAAATGTGATGATCTCGCATTACTCGCTCAACCGGGTTTTGAGAATGCGGGAGAAGAGTTTGTAGTCGCAGTTGAGTAGTGAGATTGGTCGATATGAGTGTGCTGTCCTGTCGCTGTTTCTCTTCTTGACTAACACTATAATGCCTTCCACGAACTGTGGTGGGAGATTTCCGCAGAGAACCTCATTTAGCATCAGGTTTAGCTCTCGGTGGATGACGTCGAATACGCGGAGATAGAACTCCTAGGAATCCCATCAGATCCAGGGACTTTCGGGGAGCACTCTCTTTGATTGCTGCCCAAATTTCATCCGTCGTGATCGGGTTCGTGCAATCATCGTTTAGGGGTCATCTGGTGGGATTATTCGATCGCAGACGAAACTGTTGTCGTTCTCTTCTATTGCCTCGGCCGAGTAGAGAGTTGAGAAATAGTCGACCATGTGTGTTTCGATCGCACGTGCCTCTGTTATTGTTTCATCCTGTTCTGTCTGCAACTGTTTGATGACGGTCCTCTTCCTTCGCCTCTCTCCCAACTGGAAGATTGAGATGGGTTCTCCAGCCACGTATGTTTCATTTATTCGCATGAACGTGTGCGAAAATCTTCGTTGAAGCGCCAACATTTCGCCTTTCAGCCGGTTAATTGTTGTTATCAATTCTGGGTGCTGGTAGTACCCGTCGTATGCTACCCTTAGCTGTCCATAGAGATGCTGGTGCTCATTATGAAATTCATTGAAGACAATTCGAGATTTCCACTTGAAGAACGATTGAATTTTTGGTTTCGTAAACGAAATCCACCATTCGATCCATGAGCCATAGTTTCTGCGCTGCCGGGTCCAATATTGCCACTTATATCGGAACTCCTCAACGTTTTCGTCGGTCAGAAGGTGGGGACGAAGGGACCAAAAACCACGGCCATGCTCGTGTCCGAGGTGGGGAGGCAAATTCGGAGCGTTATCGCTTTGTGGTCGGTGAACGAGCAGACATGGGTTTGCGCTGCTCGTAGGTTGTCGCACAGACTGCTGCTCACATAGATGCGATCGAGGCGCGACTGTGCATTTCGGCAGACGTATGTGAAACCTGAATCACGTGGACATAGTTTTTCCCACACATCGTGGAGCTGTAGTTGTTGGATGGCTGTTTTAAGGGCGGGGCTCGTGTTTGGGCTACTCGAATCGCATGCTCGAAGTACGCAGTTAAAGTCGCCGGCCAGAATGACGTGTGGAGTGTTGTGGCGAAGGTAGTACGCTAGCGTTCCATTGAAAAATGTTTCACGCGCAGCGCGTTGTGAAGAGCCGGAGGGAGCGTAGACATTACAGATCGTCGTATCTTGTACTCGCATTGCAATCAAACGGCCATCCAAACTTCTCTCGATGTGAGTGGCCTGGATGTGTTCCTTCAGAGCAATAGCTGTACCCCTTCTCGTGTGATCTACGTTGAAGAAGATGACAAAGCCAGGCAAGGAGAGCTCTTCACTTTCAACCTCCTGTAGACACACGATATCGAGGCTTTGGCTGTTGATGAAGGTTCGAAGCGCATTTATTTTAGTAGGGTTTGTGATGGTGCCGATGTTAATCGACGAGATGTTGTAGGACGTGTTAGCCATTTTAGGGAAGTTCTTCCTCTCCCGTCCCGTCTACTACGTCATCCCGGCGGGCCTTTTTGCCTGCTGGTCGTCGTCTGCTTCGTCTGCTGCTCGTGGAAGTGGAGGAATCAGATTCGTTGCCGTTGCCGTTGCCGCTCGTGCTTTGCGATTCCGTTGTAGTGTTCGGTTTTTTGAAAACGTCATCCAGAGATACCACAGCTTGCGGTAGTGCTAGGAACGACGTTGAAGAACTTTGTCCTGAGCGTGGTTGCGAGTGTGTGGTCGCCACACTAGCAGCTGGCTGGGTGCTTGTGTTCGTTTTCGGGCAAGGGAACACGCTCTGGCCCGTGGGCTGTGGTAGCCCGGGAAAAACGCCCGATGCGAGCGGTGGTGGTGTTGGTAGAGGAGTAGAAGAAATTGGAGCGGTTGGTTTCGCGGTCAGTGGCTTTGCACCAGCTGGTCTAGGTCTAGGTTGTTGACCGGTTGTTGACCTATTGCTCTGCCCAGTTTGCTTCGCCACAATCGCGTAGCTCTTTTGGAACAATAGCTTCTTGTTTTGGACACATGATATGCCCGAGTGTGCCTGCTCTTTGCAGTAGCGGCAGGTTTGTAGTTGTCCCTTGTAGGCAATATGCGCTTCTTCTCCCTCGATGGAGACCCACGAGTCGACGTTTCGCGCTATTAGCATACGGACAGACCATATACCGAGTGGTATGCCTTCATTTTCGTTACTTTCGTCCCACATAACTTCACGAATCGAAAGCACTTCCCCGAACGCGGATAAGAAGACAGTGACCTTATCTTCAGGCACATCTTCGGGAAGATCGTAAACCCGCACTTCAACACTTCCATCTTCAAGCGTAATGCGAAGCTTATGTTTCTTCCCGTCACCACAATCCACTTCATGCTTCCCGTCATGTTCGCAAACGATTTTCTGTGCGAGTGCCAAGTCGCTAACTTTGACATACGCACATGCTCCCCCTCTGTGGGGCTGGAGGCGTTTGATTTCTTCTCGCTTCAATCCGAGAACCGTACGACAAAAACCATAGAGTTTTTCGACCGACGGCTTAACGGCGAACTTCGAATAGTCTATCTTGAAGGTGTTTTCACGCCTCATCGCGGAACACTACTCGCGACGCGGCACAGCGAAAATAAAAAACCGAACTTTTGTAACTGTTTCACTCGTGGTAAGCGCAATCGAGAATACGTGTGCCCGTCTCAGAGGCTGAGTGCTGTATGTCTACTCACACATGAGTGAGCTTTAACGCGCGCGTATGTTTTCAAAAAAAAAAAAAAAAGGTGAGAACCGTCCAAAGTTTCATCGAAGCTTTTGCAATGTTCGCTAGGATTTGACATTCATGTGTTAGTTTAATCACCTCTCCTATTGTGGCACATGCAGAGGAATGATGGTTTGTTTTCCTCCAAAAGATTCGCCTTCGTACTTGCATTCCTGTGATCTAAATAGAGATTTAGACTTCATTCACATAATGCCTATTCAGTGACGTGCTGGCAAAAAATCGTCGTGCTCGTGATTCTCAAATAACACTTTGAAATCGTTCGGTAAGTAAATTATCTCTAATATCCAACAGAAAAACACCTTGTTTTCATATTCCCAATTTATCTATGTACAACCTCGGGCTTATTCGAGCCCGCTGACCTCTTCCTGCTGATAAAATTCGCGAGGCTGTTACAAACGTCACCACGAGTTTTGGTTTACCAGGGGGAAATATTATTGCTGCTACAACTGACATAGTAAAGTTTGGGAGAGAGTCACAGATAATTTTTCAGCTGTGTTATAATCACGGACTTCACTTGGCGGTGATGGATGCCCTTCGCAAAGACAACTAGGTTGCGGTTGATTTCGAAGATGATATCGATGATGAGTCCGATGATGATGAATATCCAAAAGAAGAAAATGAAACACCCTCAGGTTTGGTTATTGCTGGATATTGGTACTTGAATATACGTTAGTGTTATTTCGTTTACAGAGCTGTATCATACACGTTTCGGAGATATTCTAATGCAAGTTCGAAAAGTCGTTACAATTTCCCGACAATCGCCAGATAAAAGTGCATACTTGCAAGATAAAATAATCGCAGCTCGTCAAAAACCGCTGCAATTGCTTATCGATATCACCACAAGGTGGAACAGCACTGAAAGGATGCTCGAACGATTTATACGTGTCTACGAATGCATCAAAGTGACATTAACAGAGTTTGGGTATTCGAACCCATTGAGTAACGAAATGTGCAGAGACTGCAAACACTTTTGGATGCTTTGCAACTAATCAGGCTTGTGTCTGACGCGATAGGCAGACGAGATGCGACCTTGCTAACTGCTGAGGGCAGCTTGAGTTTTTAGCTTTATAAACTTAAGCAACAGAATAGCAAAATTTCAAATGAGCTAAATTACGCAGTTTACGACAGAATTTGTTCGCGACAAAATAAGGAACTTGTTTCGTTGATGAAATTTTTGAAAAATAAACGTATGGGCTCAATTAGCGAAATGCCAACATGCTCCAGGTCGCAGATAATGAAATTCCTGAATGGCACTAACTGGTTTCTAGAAATGGAAGATCATGAAACATGCGTGTCATCAATGTCAAGTAGTTCATCGCTGCGCCCGGAGCAACTTACTCTCCAGCAGGAACTGGAGAGTGCTATTAAAGAACATTCCGACTAAATTAAATGACTAATGCTTAAATAAAACATCATTAACGATTTTCAAAATTGTGTAGCAAATTTATTATTTTCCCGGGATCCCGGGATTTTCCGGACCATTGAATTTAAAAATCCCGAATCCCGGGATGCCGGAAACCGACGGGAAGTGGAAGCTCAAATTCCCGGGAATTAATTAGATATATCTAAATAGTGTCTCAGCACCGGTCCACAGCCCACACAACCCGGATTTTCAGGAACCAGATGAATTAAAATTTTCATTGTCGTAGGTTTACATGAAGCGAATGAGTTTTTGTATCTGCCAGTAATTGTCAAAGTTACAATCATTCGAGTTTGGTGGGCACTCGGGTACCCTGTCAAACTGGAAGCTCTCGATCCCCCCACCGCAGTCGTGCCATTCCAGCCAGCGACCTGCAGCCGTCCCGGCCCTACGTGTGGGTGTGGGGAGAGGGTCTTCCAAAACGCTACTGCAGGCAAGTACGATTTTGCTGTTAGCCCGACAACACCTGATTCGCTCTCCGATTCCAGCATATATCTACCGGTTTTGGACGCACCTTTACACGCGTGGTATTTAAGCCGAACACCGGGACGCACGGAACTCAGCACTATGGAAGCCCTCGAGCCCCCCATCGTAGTCGAGCCATTCCCGCCAGCGACTTACAGCCGTCCCGGCCCTACGTATGGGTGTGGGGAAAGGGTCTTCCAAAACGCAACTACAGGCAAGTACAACTTTCCTACAAGCTCGACAAGACCTGATTCGCTCTCCGATTCCAGCTTATTTCAAGGAAGTTTGAAAACAGCACCTCAAGAAACAACTAGTGTTAGCCGAATGCCGGGACGCACCGAGAATAGTATTGTGGAAGCCCTCGATCCCCTCACCGTAGTCGAGCCATTCCCGCCAGCGATCTGCAGCCGTCCCGGGCCTACGTGTGGGAGTGGGGAGAGGGTCTTCCAAAACGCTTCTTCAGGCAAGTACGACTCCATTATTTGCCCAGCCAGACCTGATGCGCCCTTCTATTCCAGTCACTCTGATTGTACGCCTGATTTGCATCACGGACTACTGGCCTAGTACCAAAATGTTCGTGGTCTCCGAACGAAAATAGACGATTTTTTCTTAGCTGTCGTCGAGTCCAACTTTGACGTGATAGTTCTAACCGAAACCTGGCTTAATGATCAAATTCATTCCGCTTAACTATTTGGAGATCAGTTCACAGTTTTTCGGAATGATCGTAATCGCATAAATAGCAAGAAATCTCGTGGTGGTGGCGTCTTGATAGCAGTTTCCAAAAGACTTCACAGTTGCCTGGATCCTACTCCTATTAACCCTTCGCTCGAACAGTTATGGGTCCAGATAACAACTGCACACAGGAAGTTAAGTATCGGCACAATTTACTTACCTCCCGATAGGAAATCTGATGTAAGCAGCATTGAGGACCATGTCAGTTCGATTGGCGCTGTGTTATCCCGTTTAGATCACAACGACTACGCTTTACTATTTGGCGATTATAACCAGTCTGGGTTGGTCTGGAATGTTCCCATGATTGGTCATCCCACAATTGACGTTCTTAGTTCGCATATGCCACCCGCCTGCTGTGCTTTGATCGATGGATTTAGCCTTCATAATTTAACGCAAATTAATTCAACGTTAAATCGTAACTCGAGACTGCTTGATCTTGTGCTGGCAAATGAAGCTGCCGTTATGGAATGTGCTGTTGTCGAAGCCTCCGAACCTTTTATTAACCTCGACGCTGATCATCCTGCGCTGGAAATTACTATCAATCTATCAGTACCTATTACCTTCGATAACATCGTTGACCCTCATGGCCTGAATTTCCGTAGAACTGATTTTGCTGCTATGAGCCAATCTTTGTGTCAAGTCGATTGGCAGTTCCTTGACTCGTGCTCTACTATCGATGAAGCGGTTGATTTTTGACGAGGTAGTGTCTCGGGCTATATCAGATTTTGTTCCGCTGAGGAGACCTGCTCGTAAACCTCCATGGTCTAACGCTCATTTACGGTACCTGAAACCTGGCTCTTCGTAAGTACTGCAAAACTCGAAATCAATTCACCAAGCGATTTTTTTCGACAGCTAGTACCCATTATCGAATGTACAATCGTCTTCTTTACAAGAATTATTCAAAACGAATCCAATCTAACCTTCGGCGCAACCCAAAGTTGTTCTGGTCATTTGTGAACACAAAAAGGAATGTTAACGGGCTACCGGTTGAAATTCATCTTGGCAACAGAATCGCCAGCACACCAGTGGACAAATGTGATCTCCTTTCTGAGCACTTCAAAAGTGTTTTCAATAACACCGTGCCAGCATTGGAGCAAGTCAGCGAAGCACTCAGAGATACTCCCAGAGACGCGTTCGACTTCAATATTCCTGCGATTACATCAGACCTCGTTGAAGCCGCAATCCGGAAGCTGAAACTCTCAAACGTGGCAGGACCTGACGGAATTCCTTCTTGTGTACTAAAGAATTGCTCTGCAGTGTTTACGATTCCTCTTTTGAAGATTTTCAATATCTCGTTACGCCAGGGAAAATATCCAACACGTTGGAAATCTTCGTTCATGTTCCCGATTTTCAAGAGAGGAGATAAACAAAATGCCGAAAATTATCGAGGGATCACATCGCTCTGTGCCTGCTCAAAAGTTTTCGAGATCATCATCAACGACTTGTTGTTCGCTAGTTGCAGACACTACATCTCTCCTGAACAACATGGATTTCACCCAGAAGATCGATTTCTACCAACCTTGCACCTTTCGGTTCCTCGTGTCTCCGGAATATGGAAACTGGATCTCAAGTCGACGTTGTTTACACGGATCTTAAGGCTGCATTCGACCGGGTCGACCATGCTATACTTTTGGCAAAGTTAGACAAACTTGGTGTGTCAAATAACTTAGTTCGTTGGTTTAAATCTTATCTAACGGACAGGATACTCTGTGTGAAGATCGGCTCAGCTCAATCGAGCTACTTTACTAATATGTCGGGCGTACCTCAAGCCAGAAACTTGGGACCACTGCTGTTCTCAATTTTCATCAGCGAGGTTGGACTGATACTTCCACCCAACTGCAGGTCGTTCTATGCAGACGATGTGAAAATTTATGTGGTTGTGCGATGCTTCGCTGATTGTTTACGACTACAGCATTTGATCAGTAGCTTTGAAGAGTGGTGTTCTAGGAATTTCCTCACTCTGAGTGTTAGTAAATGCTTCATTATCACATTCCATCGAAAATTGAACCCAAATGCGTTTGATGATAAACTATCAACCTCTGCAGAAAGTTGATACTGTTCGTGACTTTGAAGTCACGCTTGATTCCGGTTTGACATTTAGACAACACTACACGGATATGATCGCCAAAGCAAACAGACAGCTCGGTTTCATGTTTAAGATCTTCGACGAGTTTTGTGATCCCACCTGTCTGAAAGCATTGTACTGCTCTCTCGTGCGTTCTATTCTGGAATTTGGAGCCTTGGTGTGGTGCCCGTATCAAAGAATCTGGATTGCGAGGATTGAAGCAGTCCAAAGAAAATTTGTTCGTTATGCTCTCCGTCATCTGCCGTGGAATGATCCTGTCAACCTTCCAGCGTACCAGGATCGTTGCTCACTCTTAGGTATTGAAACCCGGAGCATACGCGCACAGTAATGCAGAGCAGTTTTCGTAGCAAAAGTGCTGCTAAGTGAAACCGACTCTCCAGGAATTTTGGCCGAACTGTTCATCTACGCTACTGAACGAGTTCTGCGAACAAGAAATTTTCTGCAGCTCGGAACTCGTGCAGCAAACTACGGCCAACACGATCCAATTCGATTTATGTCATCGCGCTTCAATGAACTCTACGCTCTGTTTGACTTCAACTGTTCCGCTGAGACCTTCTTTCACCGAATTCAGCGTAGTTGGATGACGAGACGCTAGTTCAGAAATTGTGGCATTTACTACGTACTGGCACTAATGGCGAAGACACTAGATGACTGATTCCATCACGACAGATTATTTAAAGTTTACTGACAATTTTTGTGTGTACTAGAATTAATTTAGTTTTGCTTGTTTTGTGTTCCTTCTATTCATGTTGATTTATGTAGTGTACGATTTAGAAATAGGGGGTTTTTACGCCACATGGCTTTTCCCCATTCCAATCAGATGTTAAGTCAGTTGGAATTATATCAATAAACTAGCTGGCCCGGCAGACGTTGTCCTGCCCATAATTGAATAACTTAATGGAAAATTGGAGAAGGAGTTATAAATGAAAAAGTTTATTTGCAATAAGTATTAATTCCATTTATTTAGAGTTAATTTCTTACTGTTGTGTGATGATTTAATCAAAATGTGTTGCTGTAAGGTAAGGAGTGTATCGAAAAGTAGTTATAAACTTCCAAATAATAAAATAGGCATGAAAACATGGTTAAAATTAACATACTATTTCAGTTTATTATAGCTTAACATGTTTACAAAAGATCCAAACGGAAAAACTAGTCATCATGTTCATTTCTGTAGAATGCCCGTACCTTTGATTTGACACCTGCCATCAAATTCTGCACAGTGACCTTTGTGCACTTCCTGGATGCCGCTGCCCAATTTTTCTTAAAATCGGTCATGTTTTGGGACACTGTACCATCCTTCTTAAATATACGCTTGACTATTGCCCAATAGCGTTCGATCGGTCGCAACTGGGGACAGTTTGGTGGGTTGATGTCTTTTTCTACGAACTTGATGTTATTCTCCGTCAGCCACTGTAGAGTGGATTTGGCGTAATGTGCCGATGCCAAATCTGGCCAGAAGAGAGGAGGGGACTGGTGCTTTCTATACAATGGTAGCAACCTGTTCTTCAAACATTCCTTTTGATAAATCTCAGCATTTATAGTTCCTTTTGTATAGAAAATTGAAGAACGCAAGCCACATGTGCAAATAGCTTGCCAAATGAGCACCTTCTGACCGAATTTCTCCATCGCAACAGTCGTATCTGCGGTTGGCACACGTTCCCCAACAGATTTAGTATAAAACTGCGGCCCCGGTAGCGTTCTTGAATCTTCTTTAACGTATGTTTCGTCATCCATCAAAATGCACTGGTCGACATTGTCCAAAATGCAGCTGTACAGCTTTCGAGCCCTGGTTTTGGCACGAGACTTTTGTTCCGGAGTTTGTTTGGGCACTTTCTGCTTTTTGTACGTCTTCAAGTCATTCCTGCGCTTGATTCGTTGAATCATTCCGATGCTGGTCCTGAACTTCTTGGCTAGATCGCGAGTAGAGGCAGATTTGTTCCGTTGAATATAATCCACAACTTTTTGGTCCAAATCGGGGTTGCTGGAGCCGGGTTTCCGGCCACTTCTTGGTAAATCCTTGAGGGAGCACTTTACCAAACTTTTCGATGATGCGTTTTACACTTGCCGGGTGAACATTTACTCTTTTTCGCAATCTGGTTGTAAGTAACACCCTTTTCGGTGCACCAAGTGTGCAGAATTTTCTTTTTAGTCTCAAATTCAATTCGCGACATTTTGAATACAACTTTATCAACGGAAATGAATGAACCGAATAATCATTTTTGACATGTAAACAAAGCAAATGGCGCTTACACGCTAAAAATATATACAGTAGTTTATGCGTAATAACGCATCGAATGTTTATAACTACTTTTCGATACACTCCTTAAGGTTTATTGTCCAAGAACACTTATAGAATATTATAGATATTACCATAGGTGTTGGCATGAACTGTTCTCTTATTATGTTCGTTGCCCCAAACGAAGTCATTTGAAAACAACCATTATAACTCTGGATGTTCTGCAGAATATGTTTAGAATCACTTTCTGATCCAGAAACCAATGAGCGCAAAACGCTGTGGTGGTGGATTTAGTGGCGTTACTTTAACTTTGCCACTTGCACAACACAATTCATTTAGTGTTTCATTTGGGAGCTACAATCGCATAACAATGAGAACAAACTTCACTCATTGATTCAATGGCGATTGATATATTCCGCACTGAAATTAATCAAAGGATCATATTGAAATGCACGTTGAAGATTTTGCAGAATGTAGGTTTGCTGTCGTAGTCGTTTAGTGATGTTATTTTGGGTACGATTGTCACCAGATCTTTCTGATGCTTCCCGATTACGCTTCTTTCTATCGCTTGTATTTCGACCTGCTCTCTCTTCTGATCCAACATCGGTCGAGCCCGTGCCATTCGTTGTCGATCCAAGTCATTTTGAGTTGCATGCAGAACGTCTCATTCAAGATTTTGCTGCGCTAACGGTCGTGGCGGCTGCAGCGACCAATACCATCTCAGTCTGAGTAGGAGGCATTGCTCAATAATACTAATTGAAATTGAAGTTGCAACATAATTAGTTTCTTCTAAATTCTCAGCAATATGTTCGTTTTCGCTTTCCTGATGCAATATTAATAATATAAACGAAAGTGAACGATACTAATATTAACAAAAATGTTATTATACACCTGTCAGATCAACATAGAATACAAAAACTAATACTCTCATTCTCCATCGAACTTCACTCCTATTTACATCTCGTCAGAGATACCTACCAATACAAACGTTTCAATTGTTAATGTGAATCATCGGAGAAGCGTCACCGAAATTGTTACTTGGGCAGTAAACGTGCCCAAGTAACAATTTCAGTTCTATTCCAGCCGTATAGCGCTCCTCCCGGCTTTGTTGATGAAACTTCATTCAAAACTATTTTGTCCGTTAATAATACCTCCTCTATGCATCTTTAAAGCCGAAATGTGTGTTGTGCGGGCTCACTTTTAGACGGTTGTGATAACAAATTAATAAAACCTTTCCAAGACCATAAAGATTTTGAAAAATGTTCTAGTGAAAGATGTTATTATGAAAGATAAGCTGAATGGCCACAGCCGTCGCACCACGGCGATATTGTGGTTGGTTTTTGTTGTTCTGCTTTGTCTGACTTCTGCTCTTCTGATTCATTCAACAGTAAATAATGGCTAAGAAAAAGCTCATGTTGCGGAAAATTATGTTGGAAAGCAAAATATATAAAACAAATTGAGTTTTTTGTTACGCATATCATGCTCCAAATCATATGCGCATTTAATTGTATGGTGAATATTGCGGCCGATGAGAGCTCGAAAATTAATACGCCTCGAAATTATGCGAGTTTACAACATCAAAACAAAATTTAAAGAAATATATTCGATAAATTAATCAAGAAACTTCTGAAAATAGATGGAATTCAATAAGGTTATCTGAACGAATACCAGAAATCACCATCACAGTTCAACTCTGTATGGACATTTTAAATTAGTGTTTTTTTTTTTCAGCATTTTTATCATTTCATTCATTCCAATATGGCGATTGCAAGAAATCACAGTTTTTTAGCAATGGTTACTATAAAACTATCTGATCGCTGAAGCTTTTCAAATTGCCACCAAACGTTTAATGACATTTACTGGAAGCAAAATGGTTTTAAAATGCTTTTCAACTGACCATAATAAGATTATATGAATGGAGTCCTAAAACGGTATTTCAAAACAGCATTTTATCACAAAGTCAAAATAAAACTTTGATAGATAAAATTTTAAAGGTTGTTGCCTTACATCAGTTGTAAAGCTGTAGGTTCTTATAAACCTGACTAAAACCTGAAATCCTTACTGGCATCTCTTGCCGCCATAATAAACCGAAATTGATTTCTGGCGGCTTTCATAAAATCCCTAATAAAACTTAGTAAAGCTGGACGGTCTTTGCAACACGTTGCTAGAGTGTTGCTTTTACGCAGTGATTGAGCTGCGCTGAAAAAAAAACCCCAAAAACAACTGAGTAGCTCCTAGAATTCACGTACAAACTGCATCTCACGAAAACCCGCGCAAGCAAATGCAAGCGACTATGCAAACGCGTTAACGACAAAATCTGGAAGTGAACGGTATCTCCTCGCGTGAATTCTGAACACCACGTAGGCAGAAACTCGCATAATAAAACGACTCCAGTGCATTATCAGCTTCTCGCATTAATTCTTCAAAAGTCCTAAATAACAACGAGATTCGCTCCTCTCTCCGTCCTTTTTTGTTAATCATGACGCCATTATGTGATTCTTCCGTCGGTTTCTCCAACTCGATGGATGGTGTTGTTGTTTTCTATTATGATATTTCCATACAAAGTGAAAAATTTGATCTAAATGATTTTTTACTTTCCCGAAAAAATTTCGTACATTTTTTGTTTTAAAAACCTGTTGAATTCAAGACGAATCAAATGAAAAGCAACCACGATTCCCATTGAGTCGTTCGTGAGTTATGCTGTCACGAACGGACAGCTTATTTCATTTTTATATATATAGATAAATAAATTAATAAATAAACACTTTAGTGGTAAAATCAAATCTTCCATTCCTCCTCCTATACAAAATTTTTATGAAAAATGTTGCCTTCAAACTTTTACTAAAATGTCACTGAATTTCAGCTTACTGTTTTTAACTATGAAATTTCATAACGTAAACCGGAAAAGGTACCCGGGTACCCTGTCAGAACACACTAATAGTTAATGATGTTTGAAGCGTGATAGTCCTGGCTGTGTTTTGTAAAGAAGTGGAAGATGTAGCGTGTGTGTGTAATTGCTTTCCACGTTGATGATGATCTGCTCCACGTCGGGCTTGGTTGCAGTTCCGTGTCTCCTAATTGCTGTTGAGTTTTTTAGTTGTTCTTCAGTGAATGCGATCGTCGATCGGTCGACAACAAGTCACTCAATGGAGTGGACTATCAGCGTCGTTTTGATGGTGTGTAAGAGAGTGGCTTGTTCCTTGGTGTGATGCGTAAGCCCGTGTCCGTCTGTTAGGGAATCTATTCTCAACCCGCCAATCCTGTCGAGGATCATTTGCTCTATTCGATTCGCATTCCTTTGCAATGAATCTTACGAATCCTGCTTATTGGTATTATCTTACATTTTAGGCACACACTCACAAAGACTAGTAAACACATCTTTTAACTTCACACCAATCATAAAACATCCTGGACATAGGGCCTCTAAATATTGAGCTTCAAACATCAATTC